>JAZKJV010009655.1:0-49719 GCA_037367405.1 Ottelia alismoides | reverse complement strand
TAGGGTGCTTGCTGATGAGCGCAGGGATGCTGCTCGTGGCACTGTGGGACGCCGGAGGACTGCCCGTCTATCTGTCGGCGGGTCCGGCCTTCGTCGATGACCTGTCCACCTTCAGCGCCGGCGGGTCGTCACCGTCGTGATCGCGGTCGCCGTGCTGGTCTGCACCGGGGCTGACTACCACCAGTTCGTCCTGGCGTCACGGGGGCCGGCGGCGGCCGTGGCCGGGTGCGTGCTGGCGGCGATGGTCCTCGTGCTGCTCGCGTTCCTGCCGCCGGCCGTGGTGGTGGCGATGCAGATGAATCAAGGTGCAGCGGCGATCAGCAACTCGTCACAAGTGATCCCCGACGCATTGGCCAGAACGGCGGGGCACCTCGTGCCCGGCTTGGGCCGCTGATGCTGCTGGCCCTGTCATCGGCCGCTCTGGGATCAGGGGCCGCCATTGCCCGTGCGATGGCGTCGGCGCTGGCATCTGCGCTTCCCCGGCCGCCATGGTGACGTTCGTGACGCGGGACCACGGGACACCGCTGCCGCGCTGTTGGTCGGCGCTCTGTTGGCTTCGACCGGGCAGGGTATCGTCGACACGATGGTCTGCGTCAACATCATCTACATCGCCAGCGTGGGCTGCGTCTTCGCGCTGCTCCTGCGCGGCGTGGCACTGCCGCGCCGCCATGCCCGTGCGGTCATGGGCAGTGGATTGCTCGGCGCATTCCTGGGCTACGTCGTGTCTGGTTGGGCTGGTCGACGACCGACCAGGACACCCTGGCACTCGTGATCGGCCTGGGTGCGTCGGCGCTGGTGCTTGCTGTGTTGCGCGGGCTGCCGGCACCTCAGGCACGGATCGAACCGATCGCCTGACTGGGAGAGCCCGGGCGCTACGTTTCCTGGAGCCCCGCAGCCAGCAAGTGCGCCTTGCCCTCGCGCACGACCCTGGCGCTGATCGCGCTCGCGATCGGTGGCTCCAGTTCCCATCGGTGCCAGTGCAGAGCCACTCTGACGGGATGGTCGGGCGCCAGTTCCACCAGGTCGCCGGTCTCGATCAGCGAGGCGATCTGGAGCGCCGGTAACAGGGCATACCCCGCTTCGGCCAACACAGCCTCCAGCAGCGCGGTCGGCGAGGGCAGGTAGTGCTTGGCATAGCTCGTCACCGAGAAGCCGAAGCGGTCCTTCAGGAAGTCGTCGTGCAGTGTGTCCTTGCGGTCGAAGACCACCGCGGGGGCCTTGAGCACCGCGTTCACCTGCAGGCCCGCCGGAAAGAACTCGTCGGCAAAGGCCGGGGTGGAACAGCAGCGGTACTCCATCACGCCCAGGCACTCCGATACGAAGCCGGCGGCGGGATGGGCCCTGGGTGGTGACGCAGCCGATGACCTCGCCGCGGGCGAGACGCGTTGCGGTGTGGTCCTGGTCGTCCGTGATGACCTCGAGTGCGATCTGGCGGTCGCGCAGGAGGGGCCACAACACCTTAGGAAACCAGGTGGCCAGCGAATCGGCGTTCACCGCGATGGCAATGGGCACCGGTGACGCGGCGTCGGCCTGTGGCCGCAGTTCCCGCAGCGTGGCCCCTTCCAGCAGTCTCAGGGACTTCACGTGCCGCAGCAGCACCTCGCCGGCCGGGGTGGGGCTGACGGGTTTGTCGCGCACCACAGCACGGTGGCCAGGGACTCTTCGAGGGCCTTGATCCGGAGGGATACCGCCCCTTTGGTCAGATTCAGCTTGGCGGCGGCGCGCTCGAAACTGCGCTCCTCGGCGACGGTGGCGAAGGCCTCCAGTTGGTCTCGGTCGAGCATGTGGGGCTTCCTGGTTCAGCAAAGGTCCTGAATGCAAAACTCTCTAAACGACGACAACAACTCGCGCACGCAAAACTAGCATAGGTGCCAGGTCAGAAGCCGCAGAGTATTTGTGATGCGGAGAACGAACTGTCCGCAGCAGGGTATGCGAAACAGCGCGAAGCGCGGCTGCGGATCCATCCCCAATTGGAGGGACGTCATGGGCATCGAGTCGTCGGTCCAACCGGGCCGCAGTGAATCGGCTGCAGAGATGCTGAGGGCCGTGCTGGACGGTCGCACTTATGAGGCCGTTGCTGCGGAGCACGGCGTCAGCCGGACCGCCGTGGAGCGACGCGTCAAGTGGATGGCTTGTCGACTGGTTCGCGAGGTCGGAATCGTCGGTTTGCACGCTGGTTCGGCCGCCTTCATCGGTCGGCTGCGTGAGGCCAGTGGCGAAATTCTCGCAGCGCTGGAGTCGTTTGCGCCGAGCGACGAGAGTGCGCCGCGGTCAGATCGTGTGCTGGAGGACGACGAGATCCTGAGGGGTGCGGATCGGATCCGACGACGAAGCACGAGTGCCTCGCGTGACGTCGCGCTGTTCTACATGTTGTTTGCCACCGGGCTACGGCCACTCGAGATTGCACGCCTCAGGATCGCTGATTACCTTCTGGCCGACGGATCCGTCAGGCGGCGATCGATCCTGCCGGCCGAGGCCAGCATTACCGGTAGGCCTCGCCCCGCTGTATTTTGCGAGTCCGAGGCTGATCGATGCGATGGAGGAGTGCCTCGCTGAACGCTTCGATGTCGGAAATGGGCGGGACGGCCAATACAGGGGGTTGCGCGGGCAAGAACCGTTGTTCTTGGCTGCGAACGGCGAGGGTTTCCGGATCACGCCCTACGGGCACGACGGTCAACGTCGTTTCCTGTGCCGCCCGATACTGGAGACCTACCGAAAACTGTTTCGGTATGCCGGCATTGACGGGATGACGCCCGTCGCCGTGCGCAAGTCCATCATCGCGAGACTCCACGGCGAGGAGCCGCCGAGGACCAGATCGTGGAACTCCTCGGGATCGCCGATCGCAGCAGCGTGCGGCAGTTGCTCGCCAAGGGTCGTCCCAGCCTTGACGAACTCGCTGAGGGACTGGTTTGACAGACGGAAGGCCCCCTGACATCGACACCCACGACGAGACCGGCCGATGACCGGCAGGCTCTTCCTGGCGAGCGGGGCGCTGCCCGGCGGGCTGGTGTGCAGCTTGCACGCGCCGGCCGTTCCGCAGCTGCTGACGCGGGCGACAGTGCACGAGATCGCCGAATACGCGGCGCTGATGTCTGTCGTGTTTGCGGGCCAGATGGTGTGGCGCATGCTGGGCGCCGGGCACCCGATGGGGGCGCGGAGGGTCGACAGCCGCGCGATCGAGGCCCGCGGCGCATTGGCTTTTGCCAAGGAGGGTGTGACGGCCTTCCTCGAACAGCCCCCGCCGCGCTGCGGCGACCACGTATCTACCGACCCGCCTGCCTTCTTCCCCTGGTGGGCCGACCGCAGTTACGCTTGATGGTGTGAACCCGGTCGTCTTCGTCAGCCACTCGTCGTCGGACCGCGCACGGGCCGAGGCGTTGGTGACTGCGCTCGAAGCCGGCGGCGTGCTGCGCACGACTTTCGACGTGCGAGACCTGCGCGCCGGCGAGGAGTGGCAGCCTCAGCTGTACAAGTGGATGGCGCGTTGCCACGCCGGCGTGGTGCTGGTGACGGCCGAGGTGATGAAGCGACCGGCCTGGGTGCTGCAGGAAGCGACGTTGCTGCGCTCGCGCTCGATGCTTGAGGGCAAGGACTTCCGGTTCTTCGTGCTCATCGACCAGGCGGTGCTACAGAGCGCCGTCTGGAAGAAGTGGTTCGCGCCGCTGGCCTTCCCGCAACTGCAGATGCGTGTGCTGGCCGACCCGGCCGACGACGTGTCGGCCTTCGTCGATGAGGTGCGCGCCGCAGTGGCGCCGCTGGCGCAGGCCAGGGGCCACTTCGAGCGGCTGCAGGCCGTGATCGCCTCCGCGCTGAGGGACCCGCTGGCCGACGCCACCGTGCGCCAGTACTTCGACGACGCGTTCGCGCAGGCCGACGCCGAGTTCGAGGACATCGTCGGAGGCGACACCGGCACGCTTCAGCGCATGGCGCAACAGTTGTGCGCCGGCCACTTCGGCGGCTTCCAGGACCTGGGCGGCCTGTTCCAGAAGCTGCAGGCCGTGTGCAAGCAGGAGCACGGCAAGCGCATGCTGGGCACACTGCGGAGCTACTGGGTACCGCAGATCCTGGCCGCGCGCCTGGCCGACGCGGTGGCCCGCGTGGGCCCCTATGCCGCGGGCGATGCACCGCCGCCCAACGTGGTGTTGGTGCAGGCCGCGGGCAGAGAGCCCGCCGTGGTGGCGACGATGCACCGCGAACGCCAATTCCTGCCCTATGGCGAACTGGGTCACCTGATCGAGCTGCCCGGAACCGCTGGGCACGGCCGACGAACTGGATCGGGCCATCGCCGAAGAGCTCTTCGTCGAGCTCGACGGCCCTGATGCCGAGGCGCTGCGCGCCGAGGAACTGCAGGCGCTGGACGAGAAGCGCCGGCGCCCGATGCCGTTTTACACCTTCGCCCACCTGGAAGCGCCCGCCACGCCAGAGCCTCTGCTCGAGGTGGCGCGCCGCTGGTGGGCGGTCGTCTTCATCGTCACCGCCGACGAGGCGCGCTATGCCGAGTGGCGCGCACATCTCGGCATCGAGGACCCGGAACTGCCCGACGGCATGCCGCCGGTGGCCCATCGAGTCAAGGATTACCAGCTGGCGCTGAAGATGCTCGCCAAATTCAACTGAGCCGCAACCATGGACTTCATCCCCGCCGAGTTCAACCCTGCCGCCCCGCTGCCGCTGCCGCCCGTCGGGACTGTGGTGCACCGCCCCACGGGCAGCACCGACCCACGGCTCACCTACGTCTACGACCGTGCGCTGATCCTGGCCATCAATGTTGCGTTGGCCACCGGCCGCCCGCTGCTGCTGGCAGGCGAGCCGGGCTGCGGCAAGACCACGCTGGCGGCCAACGCCGCCCGGGTGCTGGACTGGCCGCTGTACGAGCACACGATCGGCACGCGCAGCCGGGCCTCCGAGCTGCTGTGGGAAATCGACACCTTGCGCGCCTGAGCGACGCCTACGACGCCTCGCGCCAGGTGTTGCCCGACGCCCATTACGTGCAGCCGGGCAAGCTGTGGTGGGCGATCGCGCCGGCCACGGCCGCCACGCGCGGCCTTGACCCGGCCCAGCGCCACCCGGCCGAGCCGCCCATCATTGTGCCGCCGAACCACGATGCGAAGCCGGGCGGCGCCGTGTTGCTGATCGACGAGATCGACAAGGCCGAGCCCGATGTGCCCAACGACTTGCTCGACGTGCTGGACACGCGCAGCATCCAGGTACTTGGCCAGCGCCTGCCGCGGGAGCGGGACAAGGTGCTGATCGTCATCACCACCAACCTCGAGCGCGAGCTGCCGGGTGCCTTCGTGAGGCGCTGCGTGGTGCACCGCTTCCCGAACGCGGGCGCGGGCTGGTTCGTCGGTATCGCGAAGCAGCGCTGGCCGACGGGGCTGGATGTGGCGCTGGCCGAGGAGGTCGAGGCCCAGCTGCTGAAGCAGCGCGCGGAATCGCGCGAGCGCGGCCAGCGCATGCCCGGCACGGCGGAGTATCTGGACGCGATCGAGGCGTTGCGTAAGCTCGGCATCAGCTCTGCCAACGCCGACACCGATGCCGCGTGGGCGGTGATCCGGCGCTGCCTGTTCGACAAGCACGCGCAGCTCGACAACTGAGCGGCGGCGATGCGCGGCGGTATCTGGCTCGGCGACGCCCTCGACGCGGCACGCGTGCTCGCGCCCGACGGTGAGGCGCTGGCCGCGCTGCTGCGCGCCTTGGGCCTGGCTGCCGAGCCCGCGGCGGTGCCGGCGCAGGCACCGGCACCCACGCCGGCGCCCACGCCACGCAAGGCCACCCCGGACCCGACCGCCGCGCCCGAGGCCGCCCCGCCGCCTGCCGATGCGCCCGAAGCGGACGACCACCGCCTGCCGTCGCGCCTGGACCCACTGGCGCCGGCCCCGCCTCGTGCGCCGGCCGCGTGGGAACGCACACCCGCACTCACCCCCGACGCGCTGGCAGCCCCGCCAGTGCTCCGCGCCGCGCCGCTGCTCGCGCCGCGTCAGCGCCGTGCGCTGCTCGGTGCGCTGCTCGCCACCGAGGTGGCGGACGGCGCGCCGGACATCGCCCGCATCGTCGACGAGCTGGCCGCCGGCCGGCCGCTGCGCAGCTTGCCGCGGCTACCGCGGCGCACGCTGTCGCGCGGCGCCGAGGTGCTGGTCGACGAGGCGCCCTGGCTGGCGGTGCTGCGCGCCGACCAGCGTGCGCTCGCGACCTATCTGCGCCACCTGCTGCCGCCCGAGCGTCTGCTCGTGCGGCGCATCGACGGCGCGCCCCCGGAGGGCCGGCCGACGCGCGTGGCCGACGGTGCGCCGGTGCTGCTGCTGTCGGACCTGGGCATCGGCGCCACGCCGCGTGGGCGCCCCGCCGCCACGCCCGCGCAGTGGCAGGCCTGGGCGCAGCGGCTGCGACGGCGTGGCCACGATGTGCGCGCGCTGGTGCCGCACGCGCCGGCGCGCTGGCCCGCGGTGGGACCGATTCGCGCGGTACCCTGGAGCGAGGCGCTGGACCTGGGCACGGTGCGGCGCGCGCTTCAGCACGGCAGTGCCCACGCCCGCGCACCCGTAGCGCCGACGCCCGAGGCCACGCTGCTCGAGCTGGCGTGCCTGCTGGCGCCGGCGCAGCGCGTGTCGCCGCACCTGCTGCGCGAGGCGCGCCGCAGCCTGCACCTCGGCCCGAGCGCCGAGCTCGACTTCGCCGCGTCGCCCTGGGTGCGCACGGCAGGCGCCAGCGGGGTGGCGCTGCAGCCGGACGCACGTGCCGAGGCGCGGGCCGCTCTGATGGCTGACGACGCGCTGCGCGCGCGGGCCCTGGCGCTGGTGCGGGCGCAGCGCGCCGTTGCCGGCACCTTCGAGGCGATCGAGGACCGGCTGGTCGAGCACGAGCTCGACGGCACGCTGGACGACGCAGCCGTCGAGCAGGCGCTGGCCGCAGCCACCCGCAGCGCGGCTGAGCCGGGCGCCACCGGCGACGCGGTGGCCACGTGGGCGGCGCAGGCCTGGGGCCGCTTCTCGCCCGCGGTGCGCGCGACGCCAGCAGCGCGCCGCCTGGCCTTCGCCGCCGCAGCGCGTGTCCAGGGCCGCAGTTGGCTGATGGCTGGCGGCGGGGGCGGCCTCGACACCGATGTGTCGCCGATGCTGCCGGAGGATGCCGCCGCGCTGTTCCGCCGCCTGCCCGAGGCGGCGCTGTCGGTGCAGTTGCGCCACTACGCCGATGGCAGCGTGAACCTCGTGGTCGGCTCCGCCGAGCCGCCGACGACCGCGCTGCACCGATTCCACGCGCCGCTGACTGGCGCGGTATGGCTGCAGGTGCAGGTGGGCAACGAGCCGCCACGGACGCTGCGCTTTGAGCCCGGCACGCCGCTGCAGGTGGACGTGCCGGCCGAGACCACGGTCATGCTGCGGACGTTGGAAGGGCGGGCGTGGCGGCTGGCGCCGGACACGCCCGAGGGCCAACTGCACGCCGCGCTCCTGATGGGAGAAGGTCTGCCTCATGGGGCTGTCATCGTGGCGGCCGGGCTTGCCGTCGCACCGGCGAGCGCCGGCAAGTTGCCGGATTTCGTGAAGCGCTTTGCCGACGGGCAGCGGGTGCGCGCCGTCGCGCTGCCGGCAACACCGGCGGTGGGCATCAACCGCGCGACGTTTCTGCGCCTGCTCGATGGCGAGGCGTGGCCGGTACTGGACGCGTCGGCACGGCCCGCGCAGCCACGCGCATCGATCGGAAGCCCGGCGCAGCTCTTTCCGCTTGGTCCGAAGGGTGCCGAACGGCCGCTCGACCTGGTCTATGTCGGCGAAGGCAGCTACGAGCAGCATGGCCGCGGGGTCGAGTTCGACCAGCCAGCCATGCTGATCCCCTATCTCGGCCGCGGCTGGGGCCTGGTGCTCGGCGGGCACTTTGGCCCCCAGGCGCTGGATTCGTTGGCGGCGCAGGCGTGGGCGGCCGCCGAGAAGACCTGGACCGCAAGCCTTTGGGCCGGGACCGACGGTGGGCAGGACGCCTTCGCGCTCTACGACGAGCTGGTCGGCGAACGCTCGCCGTTGTCGACGGAGCCCAGATTCGAGTACGACTACGACGGCCGCCTGGACTCGGCCCCTTCCGAGCTGCGAGGCAAACTCGACCGCCATACCGCCCTCGTGCTGGTCGGCGTGCGCGACCCGGCCCGCGAACTGCCCGCCCTGGTGGTGCAAGAACTACAGGCCGGCAAGCCCTTCGTGCTGGTCGCTCCGCCCGAGGCCGTCGAGACCTGGCCGCCGGCCCTGCGCGAGCGCGCGCTGCGCAACCGCATCGCGCCGCGCCCGGACGCGTCGGCCAACGCGCCTGACGTGCTCGCCTGGTCGCCCTGGCACGACCTCGCGCCCACCGCCGCGCCGGTCGAGCGCACACTCGCCACCAGCGTGCGTTCACGCGTTGCCGAACTCGCAGAGCGCCAGGTGCTCGGTGCCACCGGCCTGTTCCGCATCGTCACCGCCCCGCAGGACTGGCAGTTGGTGCCCGAGGCGCCGCCGGCCGATGGCCAGCCGATGCTGCTGTTCGTCCACGGCGAGGCCGGTAGCATCAACGCGAGCTTTGGGCGACTGCTGCGCGACCCGGCGCATGCCGCACGGCTGTCAGAGGTCTACGCGGGCCGGATATTCGGATTCCAGTACCGCAGCCTGTCGGTAGGGCTGCTCGACAACGCCACCGCGCTGGTGCAGGCCCTGGCGCCGGGCGCGCGGTTGCACCTGGTCACCCACGGCGGCGGCGGCCTGCTGGGCGAGCTGTTGGTCCTGCTCGAGGCCTACCCGCTGGCGGCCACCGAGGGCGGCTCGATGGCGAGCCAGACCATGATGTCGCCGTCGTCCCCCGGCCCGGGCGCCGGGCTCGGTCGCGACGCGGACCGGGCGCTCGCACGCCTGCAGGCGGTACTTGCTGAACGCCGGCCACGCGTGGACCGTTTCGTGCGCATCGCCTGCCCGGCGGGCGGCACGCACCTGTACGGCGACGGTTTCGACCGCACGCTGTCGATGGTGAAGATGGCGCCGATGGTGGGAACGATGCTCCGGATGATGCCGGGCCTGGACCGACTGCTCGGCGACCCCGAAGCCAGCCCTGGTCTGACCGCTCTGCACCCCGACGACGGTTTGCCGCCGATGCTGGCACGCCTGGCCGTCTCCAGCGGCCGCCTGCGCGTGCTGGCGGCCGCGCGCGAAGGCGGCGGCCTCGTTTCACGCGCGGTGCATGGCCTGACGCGCTGGCTTGTGCGTTCTGGTCCGGCCGACGACCTGGTGGTGCCGCTCGCCTCGGCGCTGGCCGGCATCGAGCGACCGGAGGGTGTGGACGTTTTTATCGACCGCGGCCCCGACGCGTCGCACTTCGCGTTCGACCAACGGCCCGAACTGCGCCAGGTCATCGTCGATGCCATCCTCACCTCGGAGTTCGACGTGCCGCCCGGCTTCGAGCGCATGTCCTCGCTGGCCGAGGCCCGCGCGCGCCACGCGCCGGCGGCACAGGCCGCCTGATCGGGGGGGTCGCTGCCGTCCGCGTGGGCGAAGCGACCGAGACACTGATCCTGAGTTCAGTCGCGTGGGAGTGGGCGGTGGCCGACGGATGGGGTTGCCATCCGTCGCCACATCTTCACCCTGGGGTCAGACCGCTTCGGCCAGCCCCTTCCACTCGGTCGTGCCGAGTTCGATCAGCTTCCCGCCGATCGCTTCCAGCTCGGTCGCCCGGTCGTAGCTCTCGACCTCCTGGCTGAAGTGCGTCACCGCATTGACGATGCCGTAACCGCTCAGGTCGGCTTCGGCGATCAATGCGCGCAGCACGCCCGAGCGCTCGGTGTCGTTCAGGCCATACCGCTGGGCCAGCACCTCCACCGTGCGCACCGGGTCGCCGGTCAGCTTGATCTGCAGGGTCTTCTGCATCTTCTGCGCCGTCTGCAGGAAGGTGGCTTCCGACACTGCCGCCTGCACCACGTCCCGCACCTTCAGGAAGAACGCCTGGTCGTCCGCACGCAGGGTGTCGTCCTGGAAGACCTGCAGGCTTTCCTCTTCAGTGCCGAGCATGCGCCCGACATGGGTCTTGCGCAGGGTCCGGTCGGCCGCGATCAGGCCGTTGCGGCAGATCAGCCGGTACAGCAGGGGCTGCACCGACAACGTCCCGTGGCCGACCTCCGAGTTGGAGATCACCACGCCCGCCTGCACCACATCGCCCGGCACCATCTCGTAGCGCAGGCCCGGCGTCACGCACTTCAGGTACATCCGCGTCTCGGTCAGCTCGACCGACTCGAAACGCACCTCCGGCAGCTGCTGAATGATGGGCAGCACGTGTTCGACCAGGTCGTAGTTGTCCAGCCGCCGGTAGCGGTCGGACAGCACGGCGCGCACCTGACCGTTCAGGGTGCGCAGCATGCGGCGCTCGTCCTCGCGCTGCAGCCAGGCGTTGACGTTCTGGTCCAGCAGCGCCGGTTGCTCCTCGCGCATCCGCTCGAAATACGCATGCGGGATCTTCAGCTTCTCGGCCAACTGGCGGCGAGCCAGCGGCGTGACGCTGTAGTTCACCGGCGTGCCGGCTTCATTGACGACGAGTCGGGTCAGGCCCTGGTCGGTGGTGCTGTGGTGCACCAGGGACGAGGGCACGATCAGGTCTTTCTTCAGGGTGAGCTGGTGCTCCAGGGTCTGGGCCAGGCTCACGAGACTGCATCCGGTTTTCATATGAATCTCCCTTCGATGGGGTGACATGGATGGCAGGGACGATTCACCCCCTCGCGGGGTGTCGTTCCCCGCCGGGTGGGTGTTGCGACCGCCGCCGCCAGGGCGGAGGAGGTCGCGGGCTGATGTCCACGCGCCAGGGGCGCGCGGGTTCGGGTGGGGCGGGCATCAGCCACGAGGGCCAGCGCCTGTCCCGGCTCATCGCACGGCCAGGCCGTGCGTCGGTACTTCTGGCGGACGAGCCGCCTCGGTGCGCACGGCCAGCGGGCTGGCGTGTGCGCTTCAGGTCAATCAGCACGCGGGGCCTGGTCGGGCTCCGGGTGCGGGTCAAGCGTGCGAATCAACGGCACGCGGTCTTCGGGGCTGCCTTCGCCGTGCCCGAGGGCATGGCCTGGTCTGACAGCTACCAGGGGGAAACTGTGAAAATTTGAGAAGCTTGTCGCTGACGCCAGCGGATGCGGGCGGCGCTGACAAACTGGCTGCACCCGACCCGAAGGTCGAATGCAGCCCAAACTCACACTTCGCTCGGGACTCCTGTTCTGCTGGTGCCGGCCTTCGCGTTCAGGCGCTGGAGCCAGACATCGGCCCAGTCCTGGCCTGCCAGGCGTGGCACGTGGACCCGGACCTCGCGGCTGCCGGTGGCCTTCTCCTCACGCTTGAGCCGTCGGGCCAGCGCGTAGGCGTGGTACTGCCCGGCGTAGTCCTTGCCGGAGTCGTTGTCGGCGTAGATCGCGATCCGCCGTACGTGGTCGGGCAGCCAAAGTCGCTCCAGGTTGCCAGCGCTGACGCCGGCCCAGACCGCCTGGCCGGTCGCCAGGTGGACCGCCAGGGCGGTTTCGATGCCCTCGCAGATCGCGAGCGCATCGGTGGGCTCGAACAGCCGGATCGCCGCGCCGCTGATGCCGGCGGACAGCACCTTCTTGGCATCCTCGGCCGGCAGCTTCTCCCCGTCGCCGAGGTAGGTGCGGTGCAGCGTGATGCCGCTGCCGTCGGGGGCCTGGACCATCGCCAGCATGGCCGGGTGCTCCGACAGCTTGCGGGTCTTGCCCTCTGCGTCCTTCTGGTAGTAGCCCAGGGCTGGGTGGTGGCGCAGCACCGCCGGGTAGGCGGCGAGGCCGAGGCCACGGGCCCTGAGGTAGCGGTCGACCGGGTCGCCGGCCCTCACGGGCTGGGCTTGGTCCCAGATGCGCTGGACGAGTTTCTGCATCCGGTCGCCGGGCAGGGCGGGGACCGGCCGGGCGGCCGGCAGTCCGCCAAGGCAATGCTCGACGGTGCGCAGCGCGGTGTTGAAATCCACGCCGGTCACCGCTTGCAGCAGCTTGAAGCCACCACCAGCCCCGCACTGGCGGCAGTGGTAGTTGCCCTCACCGAACTTGTCGGTGTACTGGAAGCGGTCGGTGCCGCCGCACAGCGGGCAGGGCCCGTTGCGGTGCTGCAGGATCCGCGCATCGACCCCGCCGGCGGCAAGGATCTCGGTCCACCGGCCGTGCGCCCGCAGCCTGGCGGCCTCGATGCGCTCCGCATAGCGGTTCCTCGCGTCCTCATGCCCGGCCATGGCCCAACTCCGGGTGGATGGCGCCGACGGGCATCGGCGCGTTGGTGCTGACCGCTTTGCAGTGGTCCTCGACCAGTTCGACCGAGTGGCCGGGCGCGCCGCCGACGCCGATGTGCACCAGGAAGGACTTGCCATGGAACAGCGGGTACTGTCCAAGGCGCAGGTGCTGCAGCATCTCGTCGAGGGTCTTCCGCGGATCGATCGAGCGCATGCGGTGGATGAGCGCAGCGAGTTCCGCCTGGTCGGCCTCGCAGTCGGCCTCCAGGTACTGGTCGTTGTCCACCAGGTACGAGGAGAACTGCTGCATCGGCAGGCCGGAGGTCTCGCCGTCGGGGATGTAGATCACCCCGTCGTGGCAGACACCTTCGGCGGTGACGCGCACCCGATCCCGGCCGAGCGTGATCTCGACCGACTCGCACAGGATCACCGCCGGCCAGAACGAGCGGCCTTCCAGCGTGGTGCGGTGGGTTTCCCGCACGGGTTCGACCTGCGGGGTTTCCGACTGGAGGTAGCGGACGTGGCGCAGGGCCCAGTGGTCCTGGTGCAAGCCGATCCAGTCGATCACCAGACAGTCGTTGGCGCGTGCGTACATCCAGTGCGCGCCGTTGGTGTCGTCGACCGGGTCGATCGCGACCAGGGGGATGGCCCCTTGCTCGACCTCGCGCCGCGTGGGTGCCTGTGCGACCGGGACCAGGTGGTCCGGCGCGAGGGCCTGGGACTGGATCGGGTAGCGGGCGATGTGGTGGCAGACCTCCGTGGGCAACACGTCGAGGTCGTTCAGCAGGGCGAGGTGTCCCCAGGCCCGCATGACCGGGTAGTAGCGGCCGATGAAGTCGGACACCGGCAGGCTCGTCTTGGCGGCTTCCAGCGTGCGACGCCAGCAAGCCTTGACCTCGGCCTCGATGCGCTTGCGCTGCACATCCTCGTCGATCAGCTTGTCACGGTCCGGGAGCCGCGCCATGAACTGGGTCGGATCGAGGTGGATGATGTTGGCCTCGGCCGTACCGCACCAGGGCGGGCGGTAGACGCAGAAGCCTTGCAGGAAGATGATGTGCTCGTGGGCGCACCGCCCGTCGCTTGCGCCGGCCAGGTGAATGAGGCCGATCGGACTGGCCTGCCACTCCAGGTGCCGCACCGCCAGCGGGCGCCGCAGCGCGGTGCCGTTGTAGTGCACCGGCAGCGGGAAGCCCAGGCACAGCTCGTCCATGCGCTGGTCGAGCTCGGGCAGCTCTACGCCATGCAGCTCGACCCGGGTGCCGAGGATGGCCTCCTCGGGCGCGACCTCCATCACTTCGAAGGCGGCCTTCTCCAGCGCCGCAGCGGTGTCGATGTCGACCCGCTGCGGGCCTGAACTGACCACGCAGCGCGTGGCGGCGTACAGGCATTTCGAGAACCCGACGCCGAAGGGGCGCTCCTCGGCCTGGGTCTTGGCGTCCCAGCCCGAGTCGTGCAGGGTCAGGAGCTTCTGGAAGTCGTCCAGGCCGTGGCCATCGTCCTCGACGACCAGCACGGCGCTTGCGGCGTCGTAGCGGACATCGATGCGGGTGGCGCCGGCGCGGCGACCGTTTTGAAGCAACTCGGTCACCAGGGTGTACCGGCTGCTGAAGGCATGGCGCTGGTTGCGCAGCGCGCCTGCCTCGTGGATGCGAACTTGGATCTGCATGTCAACTCCATGGGTTCGGCGGACACCCCTACGGGATGTGCCCGCCAGGGGGTGTGGGACCGGTCAGCGCAGGGCGCCGACCGGCACGGTCAAGACAGGTCGATGGCCAGGGCCTCGACCGGGGACGTGATCCCGACGGCGCCGAGGGCGCCGCGGGAGCGGTGGAATGAAGGACGGAACGCCCCGCCGAAGCCGACCAGCCGCCCAGCGCAGCGCACCGGAGCGTGGGCCGGTGGTGCGCCAACGATCGGACTGCCTGTCACGGCGGTCGATGAGGCAGGCGGCCCCGCGGGGGCGCCGCTGCGGCTGCAGCGGTGGGTGACGACGACGTGCGGACATGTTTCCTCCGAACTCGGACCTGTCCCGTTCAGGAAAACAAATCTCCCTGGACGGACATCTGACGCAACTGCTCATTGATCCACTGCGGGTTGCGCGCGAGGCGCTCCTCGACCCACTCAGGCTCGTGGGCGATGGCGGCCCGCACCCAGTCCGGGTAGCGCGCCAGCGTGGCCTCGAGCCAGGCTTTCAGGCCATGGCGGATCCGGTCACGCACCTCCTCCGCATCGACCCGCCCGCAGTAAGCGATCGGCGACAGCGGGCTGCAGCCGACCACCCGCAGGCAGCTCACGAAGGAGAACGGCCGGGTGTCCTTGTCGCGTTCGGTGAACACCCAGCGAAGGGTGTCCAGCTTCTCTTCCAGCGGCGTGGCGGGGTCCGCCAGGTGCCGCACTTCCTGCAGCAGCCGCCAATGGAGCTGGACGATGTCGTCTTCACTCCAGTCGATGGCCGCCTCGGGCGTTGGCCCGGGGTCCTTGTCGTCGATCGGCAGCTCCGGCAGGCCGGGCAGCCAGTCGTCGGGTCCCGCCGATCGCGGCGGGAATCGTGGCCCGACCGAGGTCGGGTGCATCACCTTGCTGTGGATGCCGTGCATCGCTGACTCCTTGGGGAGGCAGGAGGCCCTCGGCATCCCCACCGGGGCCGGAGCCCCTGCAGGGTTGAAAGATCAGCCGGACGCCTTCGGCGCCGGACGGAGTGGTGGGGCTGGCCTTGCGCACGAGGCGCCTGGATCGGTATGCCAGCGACCGATCGTGGAAACCACCTTGGAGGACAGGGCAGGCCTGACGACCTGCCCTCGCCTCGGAGGTGGCTCCCGGGCAGCGCCGCAGGCCGAGGCCCACCTTGCTGCCGGTGTTCATGGTGTCCCGCAGACCGGACAGGCCGGACGACGGGGTGCTAACGCGTTGCCACACGCGCCGTGGTGGAAACCACCGAGGCGGGTGGGTGGGGCTCGCCGTACTGCCTGCGGGGCCAGCTGCCGATGGATTGAAGCGTAGGGGTTCCAGGCAGGCCGATCAAGGCCGAAAGGGCTCACAAACTGCAGCTGACACCGAAACGCCCCGCTCTGGCGGGCCGTTTCGTGTGGCGGTTGCGGTGAAGGCTGCCGAAGATGGCTCCATCGAAGTCGGTGGAGGTCGCGCGATGCAGATCGAGACGGTGAAGGTGGACCAGGGAGGCGCGAATGCGCGGATCCTGGCAAAGGGGACGAAGGCGGATTTCCGGCGCATCGAGATCCCGAGCCTCAAGGTCGCCGTGACCTTGCACAGTGCCGAAGGCAAGCGGGTGTTCCTGCGCCTGTTCAACTCCCTGCAGGTGAACATGCACCTGGTGTCGGTGATCGCACGGACCCGGCTTCCCAATCCGGACATTGACCGCCTCGAAACCCTCGTGCGCGGCCGGCTGGCCAAGGCGGCGGCCTACCTGGACGAGGTGATCGAGGACGCGGAACGGCAGTGCCAGCAGCACGGCATCACCACCGTGGCGACCTACGACACGGTACCGCTGGCACTAGACGTCAAGGTCTTGTCCTCGATCAGCCGGCGGTTTCTGGAACTGATCTGCCGCTTCGACCAGATCATGCCGCTGTTGCGCACGCTCGAGATCTTCGAGTTGATCGGTCTGTACGAACTGGACACGCGCTGCGCTGAACTGAAGAACCGGCTGCGCGACGTGGCGCGGGGCGCACGAGGGTCGGCCAACGTCGCCCGCAGGAAGATGAAGGAGTTGGAGACCCGGCGGGCTGAAGAACTGGCGTCGCCGGGGGGAATGCGCGCAAGCGCACCGTCGAGCATCGAGGATGAACTTGATGACGAGGCGAGGCTCGCGGGTGGTACGACGAGTGGCACTGCGGGTGGCACGGCGGGCGGTGTCGTGACTGCGGCAGCGGCCGCCGACCCAGCGGCCGGAGCGACCGAGCAAGAGCTGGACGTCAATGGGCCGATCCAGGCCGTGCCGGTCGATCCTGCGGCCGACGCGAACCGGGCCGCCGACGCCGCATGAGCGGGTTCAACCTGCAACTGCCACACGAAACGTCCCGCGCTGGCGGGGCGTTTCGGTGGCAGTTGCTGGGCGAGGCTTGTTCCAGGCCGGGGCCGGGCTTAAGGTCACGACGTTCCCGAGCCGGGGCCTGTCTGGTCGGCACGGGAGCCTTCCACCGTCGCGGTGGCGTCGCAGTCGTTACCTGCCCCGAATCGCCTGCGTTTCGCAGGCTGACGACATCCTGCGAATCCTCGCTGCGCTCGTCGCGGTGGGGGTCGCTGCCCGCCAAGCGGCGGGTGAGGTTCCGGCCCTCGGCGAGGGACGGACGGTGCTTACCCACCAACGGACCTGGTGCGTGAATGGAACGCCTGCGCCAGCCGAAGAGATCAGCGTTCCCGCGCGGCACGTGTCGTTTCGACCTGGTGCGTCCGCGTTCAAGCAGGTCCCGTCCTTCTCCGGCCTCGGCCGAGACAAGGCACGATCATGCCCCGCCCCGAACCCCGCCTGCCGGCCGGCGTGCCGCCGCGCGCGCAGGCCTCCCCCTTGCCCGACGTCGGCTTCCTGCGACAACCGCAGGTGCTGGCCGTGGTGCCCATCTCCAAGTCGACGCTGTGGCGTCGCATCCAGCAGAGGAGTTTTCCGGAACCGGTGAAGCTGTCGCCCGGGGTCACGGCCTGGCGGGTCGAAGACATCCGCGCCTGGGTCGAACGACAGGGGGGTGCGTGATGAGCGGCGACCCTGTTGTTGAAGGGGCAGGGGGCGCGCCTGCTGCGGAGCGGCGGTCTGGCGTGTCTCTGGGCTTCACTGCAGACGGTGTGCAGGGTTTGGGTCTGGACGATCGCGCCGGTTCGAATTCGTCAGCGGGGCCGGACGGTTCGATCGCGGCTGAGACGGTCGATGATCAGGACCTGGCCGATAGGCTGGATGACGTACGTTCAGACGCTGAGGTGTGCGAAGTTGCCCCGCGGCCCGACGTGGTGGCGGGGGACGAAGGTACTGAGGACAACGAGGCCTGGGCGCTGGGCGACAGCCTGAGGCTGTCGGGTGAGTTGCTGCGGGCGGTGGTCGGCGGCGCGGCGCACCATGTGGTGGCCGCGCGCTTCGGGCTGTCGCGCAGCGCGGTACAGCGGCGGGTGCGGGTGCTGGCGCAGTTGCTGATCCAGGCCGGTGGCGTGCCGGGTCTGAGCAGGGAGGGTGCCGCCTTTTCGGCCCGGCTTCGCCACCACCGCCAGGAACTGCTGCAGGCGCTGGACCGGCTGGCGCTGGAGACCACCGCCAGTTCGCGGTCAGGGCGGCTGCTGTCGGCCGAGGAGATCGAACTCGGGGCGCAGCGGATCGCCAAGCGTTGCCCGCGGGCTCATCACGATGTGGCCCTGTACCGCCTGGCCATGACCACCGGACTGCGGCCGCTGGAACTGGCGCGGCTGCGGCTCGACGACTACCTGCTGTCCGATGGCAGTGTGCGCCGCGAGTCGCAGGTGCGCCCTGAGGCTGCGCTCTATGGGCGGGCCCGTCCGCTCTTCTTCTGCAATGCGGTGGCGAACCAGGTGCTCGATGCCTACCTGGCCGAGCGTTCGAGGCGAGGGCAGGGGAGGCTGGACTCCGGCGGATGGCGGGGGCTCGATCCGGCGAGTGCCTTGTTCCTGAGCCATGACGGGGCAGCCTACCGCATCGAGGTCACGGAAGGACGGGGGCGGGAACGCTATGCCTGCCGGGGGATGCTGGAGGCCTTCCGGCGGATCATGCAGAGCACCGGAATCCCCGGCATGTCGGTCGCATCCGCCCGGCTGACGCTGATGTGGCGGATGTACCGGCTCGGTGCGTCCGAGGATCAGATCGGGCTGGTGCTGGGCATCTCGGAACCCCGGGACATCCGGGCGCCACTGGCCGAACTGAGGCTGGCGCTGCCAGCCTTGTTCGATGCGCTGGGGTGAGGGCAGCGGCTGGGAGGTAGGGCGATGGAAGGACAGAGGTTTTCTGTTGGGGGGAAGGTGTTCGAGGCCGATGACCCCGGGCTGCAGGACGCACTGGCGGAGGCCCACGATGCACCGGTCCGCCCCCGATGCCTGTGCGTGGAGGGCGGTGTGGAGATGTATGTCGCGTTCCACGGGCAGTACCTGGTGAAGCGGATGCCGGAGACGGGACCCCAACACCACCCCGGTTGCCCGTCCTACGAGCCTGAGCCGGGATGCTCCGGGCTGGCAGAACTGCTGGGCGAGGCCATCATGCAGGTCGATCCGGACCATGTCGAACTGAGGGTCGGGTTCGCCTGGGATCTGGGGTCGGGCAAGCCCTCACCGAAGGCCGAGGCATATCACCGCCCGGAGGTTTCCGGCCCGCGGCGGCGGATGAGCTTGCGTGGGCTCCTGCATTTCCTGTTCGACCGGGCGGGGCTCAACCGCTGGACCCCGAGGATGGCGGGCAAGCGAAACCAGGCGGTTGTCCACAAGTACCTGACGCAGGCCGCCGAGGGGGTGACGGTCAAGGGAAAGCCGCTGGTCGACCGGCTCTACGTGCCCGAACCCTTCAGCGAGGGCCGGAAGCGTGAGATCGCCGAGCGACGGCGCCGAAAACTTGCGGTGCTCCGGCCGCGCGAAGGATGCTGGCCCCTCGGTGTGGTGGTCGGTGAGTTCAAAACCTGTGAGCCGACCGTCACCGGGCAACGCCTGTGGGTTCGCCACATGCCCGATGCACCGCTGGTGGCGGAAGCAGGGGCGTGGCGGCGGCTGCAGAAGGCGTTCGGCGCAGTCTTCGAGGCCCGAGATGCGGCACCCGATTTAGGGCTGCGGATCGTGGTCGCGGCGTTGATTCGGGCCAGGGATGAGGGGGTCTACGAGCTTGAGGGGGCGACGTTCATGTTGACCACTGCGGAGTGGCTTCCGCTGCACGCGGCCTATGAACTGCCTCTGGTCCGGGCGTTGGTCGACGAAGGGAGGCAGTTCGTCAAGCCGATGGTCTACGATGCGCCGAGCCCGGCGGGGTTTGCGAACGCGCTGTTGCTTGACGTCGGGGCGTTGCCGATTTCGCTTCACATATCCAGCGCCTTCATGTCAGGGCAGGAGATGCAACTCAAGGGTCGAATCGTGGCGTCGGCGAAGAGCCAGCAGGTATGGCACTGGTCGGCCGACGAAGAACGGCCGGGGTTCCCGGGGCGGATGGGTGCGTAGAGCGAGGGAGCCGCAAACCGGTAGTGAAACAAGCGATTCCGAGGAAGGGTTGACCTCTGGAGAGGTGCGGATCGCCGCCGGGAGGCCGGTACAGACTGGTT
This sequence comes from Ottelia alismoides, assembly GCA_037367405.1. Lineage (NCBI taxonomy): Eukaryota > Viridiplantae > Streptophyta > Magnoliopsida > Alismatales > Hydrocharitaceae > Ottelia > Ottelia alismoides. The sequence goes on along the minus strand of JAZKJV010009655.1, from coordinate 30,256 downwards.
GCAGCCGGTCGGTTTCGGCGTTTGAATGGCAGTTGCCACCGAGACCGGACTTGGCGGTTCCCAGATCTACGGGGCGGTCGCGTTCAGTGGCTGGCAGGACATGATCGACACCTAGGCCGAAGCCGATGCCTTCGGCATCGTGACCTTCTTGGACGATTGGATCGCAAGAACGTTGCATACGAAGCGCTCACCAGCGTTGCGAGCGCTGATCGCGGTCAAGATGTATTGCACGAGGAACAACGCCGCGCCGATCCATAGAGCTTTCGTCGTCACCTCGGCGAAGTACAGCCCGAGCGGCGCGATCGCGATCAACGGTAGCGACAGCACAGCCATGTCGCGATACATCAGGAAGTCCTTCTGCGCATAAGCGACCTCGGGGATCGTCTCGACTTGCTTGTACAGCTTGTACCACTTCGAGTTCTGGTCCTTCGGCGCTTCCGACCACCCACCGACGTTCTTCTTCAGTTGGGCCATGTCCACACGGTGATCGGCTGGCCCATATTTCGTGAATGCCTCGCATCCTGGCAGCCAGCCGTACGGCTTCCAATACACGAGCATCGCCTTGACGTTCGACGACAGCACGTTCATCAGGAGGAGCACGACGATGGGCAACACTGCGGCGCCGAGCGCTCGGTAGAGCCCGAGCTGCGTTGTCGTCGCGCTCGTTATCAATTCTGGTGCGACGAAGAGCGCCAAGACGATGGCATCCGCTGTCGCCAGGGCTACGTGCCACGCGAAGTTCAGCGATTTGAGGGACCGTTCGGCGCTCTTCATCCGTGGTACTGGGTGGTCGTGTAGAACATGCCATTCGGATGCACGTCGATGTTGATCCGGCCATTACGGCGAGTGGTCAATATGTCTGTGCCCGAAAGCTCACTCATGTCTTACATCTGTTCCTGATCGGCCTTCGTGATAAATAGTAGTCTAGTGACCTGCGACCGAGCACACCTTGATGGAGGCGCTCGGCGGGAAGTCAGCCGAGGCCATGCTGGACTACCCATACTTGAATCCGAATAAACTCCGACATAGCCCGTCCCTCCGCTACATTTTGACACGACCCGGTACCATCGATCTCTACGAAATTGACGGAAGGGCAGCATGACGGTGCAGGTCGAGAGTGCTCGCTCGCCGACATCGAACCAAAGTTCTGAAAGGGAGGCCATGGCGTACGAAGTCGACTTTCTTCCCGTTGGCGACAGCTTCGGCGATGCCATCGTCATCCGCTATGGCGATGACACTGCCGGGTACTACCTGCACGTTGTCGACGGCGGCCGAACTGACACTGCGCAAACCATCATCCAACACATCGACACGTACTACCCTAACTACTTCATCAACCACATGGTCGTCTCCCATGCGGACAACGACCATGCGTGCGGGCTCATCGGTGTCCTGGAGCGTTTTGACGTCAAGCACCTTTGGATGAACAGGCCGTGGCTGTACGCCAGAGAGGTGCTCCAGCATTTTCATGGGAACTTTACCCTGCAGGGTCTCATCGACGACATCAAAGAGCGCCACTCGTATCTCGTGGAGTTAGAGAGGTTGGCCCGTCAGAAGGGGACTCAGATCCACGAAGTGTTCCAGGGCGCTCAAATCGGGCGCTTTACCGTCCTTGCGCCTTCCAGGCAGCGCTACGTCGAATTGATCCCGGATTTCGAGAAGACGCCTACCTCATACAAGGAGGATACAGCACCGAAGCAGTCTGGGTTGCTGAAGGCGCTGATGGAAGCTGCCAAGGCGTGGTTGGATGAGAAATGGGATATCGAAACCCTGGCCGACAATCCTCAACCACCAACCTCCGCGTCCAATGAAAGTTGCGTTGTCCAGTACGCCGAGTTGGAAAGCGGGAGCCGAGTGCTGCTGACGGCGGATGTCGGGGCCGGTCGGGCTGACGGAGGCAGCGGACTACGCGGCCGTGCTGCGACTACAGACACCAAACTTCGTACAAATGCCCCACCATGGTAGCCGTCACAACGTGACGCCAGCAGTGCTCGATCGGTGGTTGGGGCCGCGCAAGCCCGAGGGAACCCACGTCGGAACATCGTTCTGCTCAATCGGTGCCAACAAGCCCGACTATCCGCGCGGTCAGGTGAAGAACGCGTTCATTCGTCGTGGCTACAAGGTATACGCGACCAGAACCAAGTGGCTCTCCCACTACGCCGGAAACGGCCATTCCGGCATGTCACCAGCCGTCGCTGAAGAGTTCGCAAGTAAGGTGGAGGGGCTGTAGTAGGGGAAAGGGTTCCAGCGTGGGTCCGAAGTGTCCGACGTTGACGATGAAACCGTCAGCCCGCGGTGTCGCTTCATCGGCGCAAGGGGCTAGCCCGGATCTTTCATGAATTGAGGGTCGGCAGCCTCGTGCCGAGGCGCGTTGTCATAGGTATCTGACCCCCTATGCCAACCGAGGACTGCCGATGCCAAAGTGTACGGAAGACAAGCTGGATTTCGGACGGCTTGGCCGACGCGTCATCGAAGCTGATTTCAGCGGCGGCGACCTGAGCACCGAAGGCGGCGCGCTGCTATTGCGGCGTATGGATGCTCGGCTGGGCCTGAGCGCCGCAGCGGCTCGGGCGTTGGGCGACGGCCGGCAGTCCGGCAAGGTCCGCCACGATGTGGGCAGCATGCTCGCCCAGCGCGTGTACGGCCTGTGCCTGGGTTGGGCCGACGTGTGCGATCACAACGCGCTGCGCGATGACCTGGTGATGCAGACGGCCGTCGGCCGAGATCAGGCACTGGCCAGCGCGCCCACGCTCAGCCGGCTGGAGACAGCGGCCACGCCTGAGCAAGCCTGGGCGCTGCACGGCGTGCTGCTGGAGAAGTTCATCGCCAGCCGACGCGGCCCGCGCCAGCGTGCGCCGCGCGAGCTGGTGCTGGACGTAGACGCCACGCACGTGCCGCTGCACGGTGAGCAGGAGCGGGGCTTCTTCCACGGCTACTACGACAACTACTGCTATCTGCCGCTGTACGTGTTCTGCGGGCAGGACCTGCTGGCGTGCGTGCTGCGCCCGAGTGACCGGGACCCGGCCAGCGTTGTCACTGCGCTGCTCAAGCGCTTGATCGACGCGCTGCGCCAGGTCTGGCCGCAGGTGCGCATCGTCGTGCGCGGCGACTCGGGCTTCTGCCGCCCCCGCGTGCTGCGCCGGCTGGACCGCTGGGGCGTGGACTACGTGCTGGGCCTGCAGAAGAACACCCGGCTGCTGCAGCGCACGGAGCTGGCAGAGATGGCGCTGGCCGAGCAGTACCAGACGCGCGGCACCAAGCAGCGCTTGTACGGCAGCTTCGACTACGCCGCCGACAGCTGGGACAAGCCCCGGCGTGTCATCGCCCGGCTGGAGCATGGGCCGCAGGGTGCCAACCCGCGCTTCATCGTCACCAGCCTCGGTGGCGACGCCCGGCACCTGTACGACAAACGCTACTGCGCGCGTGGCGAGGCCGAGAACCGCATCAAGGAGACGCAACTCGACCTGTTCGGACGACGCGCCAGTTGCCATCGCTTCTGGGCCAACCAGCTGCGACTGCTGCTGGCCGCGTTGGCCTACACGCTGATGATCAACCTGCGCCGCCACGCCTTGGCCGGCACCGAGCTGGCCCAGGCCTGCACGGCCACCATCCGGGTCAAGCTGCTGAAGGTCGCAGCGGCCATCGTGCGCAATACCCGCCGCGTGCGCGTGCTGCTGGCATCCAGTCACCCCATGCGCGCGGTCTTCGCCAGTGCCGCACAGGCGCTGGCCCCGAAGAAATCATCCAGTGCCGTCCCCGGCACGCTGACAAACAACGGGGGTAAGGGGGAAGTCCGCCTGCATACCGGCATCGCCGCCTCTCACGCCCAGGCTCGCCCCGCAACACCCCGCGATCCGGCGCCGCCACACCCCGCCGCGTACGCGCGGCGGGATTCATGAAAGATCCGGGCTAGCTCTTAGGCAGGCCGCGGTGCAGGGCTTCGGCGAGGACCCGAAGATGTCCGACCAGCTTGCGGACATCTGAGTCGGTGATCGTGACTTTTCGCCCCTCGAGCGAAGGCGAGGCCGAAGTCTTCGCAATGAAGTCGGCGTCAATGATGCCTAGCGTATGAGCCAGGAGGTGCCGTTTCTGGAACTGCACGGCGACAAAGCTCCAGTCGGCAGCACTCAGCGACATCGCCAGATCCAGACCGTGCTCGCGCTGCAACTTAACACGCGCTGCTTCGAGATTCTGGAATGAGATCTTGTACGGCTGGTTGGCACAGTGCTCGCGGCCGAAGCCATCGAAGCAGGCCACTGCATCCTCGAGGGCGTTCTCGACAAGCTTCGCACGGAGGTCGTCCATTGCAGTGCCCGCCAGGTCGAGCGTCCTCAGGACGAGGTCGAGATTGGCGTTGGCGATCTGCTCAGAGTTGTGCACGCCGCAGTCTGGGCAGTATCCGAACGATCCGTAGATCGTGTACTCCAGCGAGCACCTGTAGCACGTTACCCGCTCTTCCAGTTCCCTTTCCGTGTAGTGCCGGATGGGTGTCGGACTGCAGCGGACCCCTATCCCGATCGACATCAGCGAGCGCGGATCGGGCCGACGCTCGAGCTTCTTCATGCTCGAGAGCAACTTGGACGAAACCCTGTTCATCGCCACGGATCGTGCGAAGGCGATCTGCTGCTTGGTCCAGAACTCGGCATGACGCCCCACTTGGTTGCAGTAGGGGCAATGAGTGACGGTCAGGCCGGGAATGCCAGTTCCGCCCTTGATCTTGAAGTAGCGCTCGCAGTTCGGGCACTCCCGCCCGGTGTACCCGTCGAGGTCAGGTCGAATGGGAACCGAGATGCGCATCTGGACTTTACTGGGCCAAGGTCCGATCGGCGCTGGCTAGCCTTTCCAGGCAGCCTGCAACACGGCGGACTGTGTCTTAAGCGTCGCGGCTGTTCTCGGACAAACGTAATTGTAGGCCGCTACGGAGTGTTCCCCGGCCTACGGTGGTCGTGAAAGCACTTTGCGCCCTGGACGCTAAATGTAGCGTACTCGAGTAGAATCCCCGCTACATCTAGCGTGCTTTCCCATTTCAGCAGAGTCGCAGAGGCATCGACGTCCAGCTCTATCCAACGGAGTTCGTTTGTCCACCAGTATCCAATCGGTCGTGACTAGGTTCCGGGCCTATCAGTTGGGCTCGCATGGGTCGTCGTTCTCCTTTTTCGCTGGCAAGACGTTCACGCTGCTCGAGGCCCGCGTGACGGACCAGAGTAGGTCGCGGCTGCTGGCGGAACTGAAGGCCTGCGGCAAGCGCACGATCGACACGCTGCACATCACCAGCTGGGACAGCGACCACTGCAGCGAGGCAGACCTCGAGTGGCTGCTGAATCACCTTCCTCCCAACCGGATCGAGTACCCGGGCTACGAGCCGCACACGGACTGCGGGAAAGCGTGCCTGAAGCAGATTCAGGCCTATCACCGCAAGTGGGTCGCCTCGCACAGTGTTGTGATCCAGCGGGTCGACCCCCCGTACATCGCCTCGCTTGGCAAGGCTGAAGCGCTGGGCTATCAGGACATCGTCTACCACCCCAAGACGATTGCGGATCGCGCGAACGACAACTCCACCGTCAAATTTTTTCGCACCGGCGCCTTCAACGTACTCAGCCTAGGCGACGTGGAGGACCGCAGGATCGCGGCGCTACTGCAACGTTGCACAACGCTGTGCCGCGAGATCGACGTAATGATCCTCGCCCACCACGGCGCAGACAACGGTTTCACAACACGTCGTTTCCTCAAAGAACTCGCTCCGCAGGTGGCGATCTGCGGCTCGAATTACGCTAACCACTTCGATCACCCGCGGCAGGAGATCCGCGATCTGCTGCACGAGCAGCGAATCGATCTCTTCACGACCAAGACCGGCGACGTTCTCATCCACTCGACCGGCGGCCACACGATGGACTTCCGCGTCACGAACCTGAAGGCGAACTCGGAGGAGATCTCCTCCCAGTACGACTTCAGGTCTCGCAAGTCCAGGCTGCTCCGGCAGAACCCCGATACCGTTCGGGCTGTTCTCAACTCGGGATTCAGAGGCCTGCGATAGCGCCGCGGGGTTGACTGCCACGTGCGCTCGTAGACCTGTACGTCGGCGAGGTGGCGCATCAATGACCGCTTCCGCTGCAAAACAGTCGCAGCGGTCGTCGCAGATGAGCGACCTCCGAGGCATGCAGCGGTCCAGGCCGCAGATGCAGTCAACCACTTGATGTAACCATCGGCCACGACGGCGGGCGTATCCTCCGCGCTCCATAGTCATTTCGTGGATGTCCAAGCCACAGCCCCTCATGGCCAAGAAAACCTATCAGCAGATCCAGGAAGAAATCCAGCGCCTTCAGAAGGAAGCCGCAGCCCTTCGCGACGCCGAAGTCGCAGAGGTCGTTGCCAAGATCAGGACCGCAATCGACGCCTACGGCCTGACCGCCGCCGACCTCGGCTTCTCCGGTGCGGCCGCCCGAACTCGCAAGCCTGGCGCCAAGCCCGCCGGCAAAGGTTCTTCGAAGAAGCCTGCCCGTGCCGCCAAATTCCGCGACAGCGACGGCAACAGTTGGTCCGGCGTTGGCAAGCGCCCTCGGTGGTTCGTCGTTGCCCTGGCCTCCGGCAAGACCCCGGAGGACCTCCTGGCGAGGTGACTCGGTTTGTGGGCCCGTGGACTGGCGGCTGACTGCTGATCGCTTCGCCGGCTTCACCGGATTGCCAGCCATGTCCGCCGCTTCGGCGCAGGTCGACCTCCTCGATTGACAACCCTGGGCTAGCGTCTGTGGGCGGTCCGCTGCTCGTTGGTTGCTTGGGTGGTGCAGGAGCCTTGCTTAGGGTACTGTGGTTTTGTACAGTATGGCTGTTGCTTCTTCAAGCCTGACACGACCAAACTGCCATGCGCCGCTACACCGTCCACCTTGAATCCCCTGGCATCCCGATGAATCTCCGCATCCAGGCGGAAGTTCGTTTCGCCAAGTCGCTGGAGCGCGCGCTGGGAAGCGCTGACGGTGTGGTTGAGGCCTACTCGGCCTGGCTGAGCGCCACGGAGGAAGGGACTGACGAACCGAGTCCCGCTGTGTTGGCGGTGCTGCGCCGCTGGCAGCGCGCGGCGGATGCAGCTCGCCAGGCCGGACTGCAGGAGGTCGGCGAGGCCGAGGAGGCGTTCTTCGAGGTGCGCCTCGCCGAGACGGAAGACAGCGAGGCCTGAGCGCTTCGGCGCTGCGGGTTCCCGGATCGGTCTGCCCCATGATCAGCCGCGAACGCTTGCCGGACGGCGCTGCAGTCGGCGGTGTCGGCCCTGATGCCGGTCCTGTCCGGTCGATGGCCTCCGCCGGCTTTGGCTCGCCGGGTGAGGACGCCACTGTCCGCCGGATCAGCCTGGATGATGCGCTGATCCCCCACCCCCAGTCCACCTTCGCCATGCGTGCCGCTGGTGGCGGGATGCTTAGCGCTGGCATCGGGGATGGCGATGTCTTACTGGTCGACCGTGTGCTGACGCCGGAGCCCGGTCAGGTCGTCATCGCCATCGTCGATGACGAACTGGTCTGCCGACAGCTTGTCCGCCGCTCGGGTCGTCTGGTGCTGCAGGCCTCGGACGGCTTCGTGCCCGACAGCCAAGTGGGCGGACCGACTGATGCTGAGCCGCTGCAGATCTGGGGGCGTCGTGACGACGGTCATTCGTTCCCTGCTGCGTTGAACCAGGGTTCCCTGGACCTCCGGTGATGCCCTGACGTGCTCGCGTTGCTCGACGCCAACAACATGTACGTAAGCTGTGAGCGCGTGTTCGCGCCGCGCTTGGTCGGGCGCCCGGTGGTGGTGCTGTCCTCCAACGACGGCGCCTGCATTGCCCGCTCGGATGAGGCCAAGGCGTTGGGTGTCGGCATGGCCCAGCCCTGGTTCCAGGTCCGACACCTGCAGCGCAGCGCCGGGCTGATCGCGGTGTCGGCGAACTTCGAGCTGTACAGCGACATGAGCGCCCGGATGATGTCAGTCGCCGCCCGGTACGCGCCGCGGCAGCAGGTCTACTCGATCGACGAGTGCTTTCTGGACTTCGCAGGGGTGACGGAGGACCGGCTGGCGATCGGGCGGGCGCTGCGGGCGGCGGTGCTGCGTGAGGTCGGGCTGCCGACCTCGATCGGTTTCGGGGCGACCAAGACCCTGGCCAAGCTCGCCAATCACCTGGCCAAGACCGCCGACCGAAAGGCCGAGACCTTGCCGGCGGCGGTGGTCCCACAGATCGCCCAGGTCTGCGACCTCGGCCGGCTGGACGAGTCAACGCGCCGGGCCCTGTTCAGCGCAACCGCGGTCGGCGAGGTGTGGGGCGTGGGCCGGAAGATCAGCGCCCGTTTGCAGGAGGCCGGTATTCGCAGCGTGCTCGACCTGGTCGAGGCCGACCCGAGCCAGTTGCGCCGCAGCTTCAGTGTCGTGCTGGAGCAGACCTGGCGGGAGTTGAACGGAATCGCCTGCAATGCCTTTGCTGACGTCGCCGACGGCCCGGCCGACAAGCAGCAGATCCTGGTGTCTCGGTCCTTCGGCGAGCCGATCCGCGACCTCGACGGCATCATCGAAGCGGTCAGTGAGTTCACTTCCCGGGCCGCGGAGAAGCTCAGGCAGCAGGGCAGCGCGGCCGGTTCGGTGGGCGTGTTTTTTCGGACGAGCCCCTACCGCGCGAGCGATCCGCAGCACCAGGTGCAGCTCACGGTGCCGCTGGTTCGGCCGAGCGACGACACGGCCGAGTTGGTCGCAGCGGCGGTGGCGATCGTGAAGCGCTCGTTCAGGGCGGGGTTCAACTATGCCAAGGCCGGGGCCTTCCTGGTCGACCTCCAGCCGGTGTCGGTACGCCAGGGCGAACTCGATCTGTTTGGCGACGCAGACGTGGCCAAGCCCGGCGAGCTTTCCCGAGACCGCTCGGCGCTGATGGCGACCATGGACGAGTTGAACCGGCGCTTCGGCCGCGACTCGGTGCGGGTGGGCAGCACCACCTTGGCGAGCCAGGACAGTGACGTGCGGCGATGGGCAACTCGGCAGGAGAGGCGGTCACCTCGGTACACGACCCGATGGGACGAGATGCAGGTGGTGCGGGCGTGAGCGCGTCGCGAGGGTGAGGGGGGATGGGGCAGCTCACCTGCGGACGCTTTCGCCAGGATGGTTGCCGCGGACAATGGGCGTCGGCGAGGATTGGAAGGGCGGGAAGATGTTGATCACGGACGCACGGGACTTTCTGGACGAGAAAGGTGCGCTCGCTGCGCTGAAGGGGGCGGCGCTGACGCTGGCCGAGTTCCACGGGGCCGTGATCAGCTGGGCCACCGACTACGACGAGCTGGGCCTCGCCGAGCCGAACTGCCCCAAGTGCAAGTCAGGGATCCAGATCACCCGAGGACTGGACGATGCCATCGTCTGGCGTTGCCTGGGCTGCAGCCATGAGGGGCGCATCTCGCATTGGCAAGGAACCCTTTGGGACATGCAGGACGGGCCCGAGCGCACCAGCTGACCGACGAGGATCGCAGCCAATCACAAGCCTCACAGGTCGATTTCCGTGACCACGGGACAGTGGTCCGACACTGCCAGCAGCGGCTCGGGGTTCTGCGGTGGCCGAGCTGATAGCGAGCGCCCGAAATTGCCCAGCGGCACCTTGGTCGTCGACAGCACCGACTTGCCCAGCTCATCGGACACCAGGATGTGCACCAGCCCAACCGGGTTGCGGCAGCCGAGGCCGGTGCGGTCCGTCAGCACCCGCCGTTCCTCGGCGGTCAGCACCTGGGTCTTGGCCCGGTCGCAGGCGGTCGTGATGTCGGTCGATCCGGTGCAGGTCGGTGACAGCAGGGCCAGTGCGGAGGCGGGCGGTTGTCCGTCGTTGACTTCGGCCAGGAGGTTGCGGGTGGCCACGCCCGGCGGGCGGGGTCTCCTGAGGTCGGTGCTGCCGTCGCTGCGCACCGGCTCGGCACCGGCGACCCGGGCAGCCTCATGGGGGAGGTTGCGGTTGAAATCGCCCAACACGACGACGTGGTCGACGCCCTTGGGCAGTTCTTCAAGGATCGCTTCCAGCGGGGCCACCTGCTGCTGCAGCACCAGGCAGGGATCGTCGGGGCGGCTGTTGCCATCCAAGCGACCGCGCCCGTCAAGCGGCGAGACGCAGGCGGATTTGAGGTGGAGGGTCAGGAAGCGGAACCGCTTGCCGCCCACGGTCAAGGTCAGGCTGTAGCCGGGGCGCACCTGGTCCTTGGGCGGCAGGTGCGGCAGCGACAGCTCCCGGAATTCCTGGCAGGCGCCAGCCGCGCTCCCGAGGGACTTCCTCCAAGCAAAGGCGAGCCGCTGGATCTTGTATCGGGGCTCGTAGGAGCAGACCTCGTATTCGCTGGCGGCCGGTCCGAGCGCTTCCCGCACCGCCGCCATCCCCGACACTTCCTGAAACGCGATCACGTCGGGTTTGACGACATCGCCGAGGAGCTTGGCGATCTGTTCGTTGCGTTTGGCCCAGGCCGCGGGCGTCACGGCGATGCCGGCCCGGGACGGGGAGCGGTAGACGCCGCAGGGGGGCATGACGGCCAGGTCGACGCCTTCTAGCTGGGGGCGGCTTTCGTCGACCTCCCAGCCGATCTGGGCGCCGGGGATCTGGGCGGGGACCACCTTCCAGATGCCGGAGGCCGAATCCTTGGCGTAGCTCTTGCCGCACTGGGCGATCCAGGGGCCGAGCTCAGCCTGCGAGACATGCCAGCCGAGGTTCCAGGTGGCGATGCGCAGGGTGGTCGCGCTGGCGGCGGGCGCGAGCGCGGTGGTCACGGCGGCGCAGGCGACGAGGAGGAAACTGCGGGGAAGGCTGCGAGGCATCGGTTCAGAGAGAAGCGCTGGAAGCTGGCATTGTGGCGACCTGCCGATCCCCCGGGCCCGCAAGGGTGTGCGTCGGCATCGTCGACGAACCGCATCAGCATCCCCCTTGGTCCACACTTTCGAGGGAGTGGTTGGGCGGATGCGTTGTCCTACCCTGCGTTCATGGTCATCTCAACCCCTCTGGACCTGTCCGACGACTGGACCGCTGAGTTCTTCCGAGACATCGAGGACTGGTTCCGTGAGCAGTACGAGTGCGACGGACGAAGCGAAGCCGCCCACGCGGTCCGGCTCGGCCTGGAGCAACCGCTCGCTGCGCGAGGGCACTGCCTGGGCGAACAAGTGGAGGCCGAACAGGCGACCTGGACCTTTCGTCCGTACTGACGCCTGAAGCTTCTTCGCGCCCCGCCTCGCGAACCCGCTTCGCAATCGTGCGTGGATGCCCGGACCCTTGCCTGCTACGAGGCCGACGCAGGCTGGTCTGGCCTCTCGCTGCGAATCGGTGCCGAGTCCGGTCGCCCGGCACTATGCGGTCGCCCCCGCGAGGGGCTCGCGGGTGGTTGGGGTTGGCGCTGGCTCGGGCCGGGACCTGGCCGCGCTTCTGGCTGCCGGCCATGAGGCTTATGGTGTCGAGTCCAGCGCCGGCGTGCGATCGGCCGCCGTCGCCCATTGTCCGCAGTTGGCCGCGAATCGAAGGTGCGCTGCCGGCGATAAGTCTGCCGTTTGGCGGTGGGTGTGATGGGATCTTGTGCCGCGCGGTGCTGATGCACCTGCAGGATTCAGCGTTGCGCAACGCGACGCTGACGCTTCGGCTGCTGCGAAAGCCGCATGGCAGGCTGCCGACCTGGTCGCAGAGTCCCAAGAACAGCATGTTCGATTCATCAAGGTGAGCGATGTACTGTCCGATCATCTGTGGTTTGCTTCACACTTCCCCCAACCCGAAAACTGAACCATGGGCGAACCCGACAAGCAGGAGATCAGCCACCAGACGCTCAAACTCATGGTCGGCGTGATCGCGATTTCACTCGGTACGATCACCAACCTGTTCGCCAGCGCTCCGCTCGATTCCATCAGCGCGTCGTACTTCGAGGGCGGTTGGTCACAGACCATCTTCGTCGGATCGCTCTTCGCGATTGCTGCATTCCTGCTGGCGTACAACGGCTACTCCAAGGCCGAGATGTTGCTGTCGAAGGTCGCTGGGGTCGCTGCTGCGCTGATCGCTCTGTTCCCATGCGACTGTGCGCGAGGGGTCCAAGGCTTGGCGGCCTCGGCCGGCCAAGTGCAGTGCAGGGCGGATCAGGCACTCATCCCCTATGTGCACTTCATCGCGGCCGCAGTGATGTTTGTCATCCTGGCCATCTTCTGCTGGTTCTTCTATAACCGGGCGCACGAGAAGAGTGACCGAGGATCGGTGGAGGCAGGGCGCCGCATGGTGGTCTACCAGGTCTGCGGCGCCACCATCGTCATCTCGATGGCAGTGATGGCGATCGACGCTCTCACGGGCAGCAATGTCCCGCGGATGATTTGGATGGGAGAAACCGCAGCGCTGATCGCGTTCGGGCTTTCCTGGTTAACCGCAGCCCGCGTCGCACCGCTGCTGTCGAATCCGGAAGAGCGCCCCTATTCGCTGAAGAGTTCGCAGCCTCCTTCAAGCCAGCCTGGCTGAGATCTTGCGAATGAAAGCGCACGCAGTGAATTGCGTTGCTGCCATGCTATCGGTGGCACTGTTGGCTGTCGCAGTCCCCAGCTACGCGACGGGACAGACCCGGCAAGTGGTGGAAACGGTGACGACACCTCTCCAGGGCTGCACGTCATGCCCGGCATCGGACGCGCTTTGCTGGCGGTCGTTGAGGGCAGGTGAGTTCAGGGATACCCTGGTCGACGCGGCCCATCCGCGCAATCCGACTGGCGTGCTCGTCGACGGAGGAGCCACGTACTCGATACGGGTCGTCGAGGAACTGGCACCTTGGAAGGATTGGTGGATCGACTCGTCGTTCGAGAAGGGGTGGACCGGTGTGGCCCGGATCTTCGAACGTCTGGCGCGCAAACGTGCGGTACATCCCGGCTTGCCGATGTTCGTACTGCTGGCGGGAGTTGACGAGTCACCTGCCTTCCTCGTGGGTGCGGGCACAACCTTCAGCGGAAGCAACGATGGACGCTTGTTTCTCTTTGCCAACGACTGGCCTCATGCATACGCCAACAACAGCGGCTGCCTACGAGTGAAGGTACAGCGCGAACAGTGAGCGACGAGCGATGCAACAAGGTCCCGGAAGTACGTCTTCATCCGAGCCGCGACCAGCCAGGCGCGATCCCTACCCGTTGAGACGATCAGTTGCTCGCTCTGACAATGATCAGGCTGGGCCCTCTTGGACTAGGGACTCTGCTGCCGGCAGAGGAGCGTGCAGAAGCTCGCCGATGTTGAGGACCCCGGCGCCGAAGGAGCCTGGCTGTTGATGGGGCATGGGGGTGGCCGTCGACTTCGCAACGGCTTTGAACGCCTCCACCCGTTGCCACGGTTCAGGATAGGCAGTCGCGAGAGCGTTGCCATGGCGTGTCAGCCACAACGCCGCGGCGCCGGTAGTGATCGCGGTGGCGTAAGACGTTCCGTCGCCACCGCCTGCGTAGGCAGCTGTTGCCGGTGGGCGCATCTCTGCGCGATGGATGTGGTCCGCGGGAGCAGCCCAGTCGACGCTACCCCCATATGCGCTCTGGCCCCAAGGCTTCTGTCCCAGGGTACTGCCTGCTGCTGCGATGGTTCGGCGCCCGTGTGCCGGAGACACGACATGCCGCAAGGGTTGTCCCGCCGCGCAGACCAGGATCACGCCGGCCAGATAGGCTTCGTCGATTGCTCGGTCGAGAACGCCCATTTGTGTGCGAGGAAGAAACCCATGCTCAGGTTGATCACCGAGACCTTGACGTCATGAACCAGATATCGCAAAGCCTGTGCAAGTTCACGCTGGGCATGCGAGATGAGGACGATGTTGGCGATTCGCACCGGCACGAGAGGTACCTTGGGTGCAATCCCCAGATAGGGCCCGCCAGGCGAGTGAGGATCGTGGCCGCAAATCACGCTGGCGATACGCGTTCCGTGACCATCCATGAGGTCGGCCAGCGGGTCGATGCCCTGGCCAGGGCCTGGGTCTGCAGTGCCGGAATTGTCAGCAAAGAAGGTTCGGCCGGCGGAGACATCCAACCAGGGGTTGCCTCCGAATCCGAACACGGGATGCGGGGTGTAGCCTGTGTCGATCTGGCCGACCTTGAGCTCGCCCCAAGGGATGGAGTCGGGTCCGCCCCAATGGTCCCACGCACGGCGCACGTTCACTTCGTCGAGGTGCCAGCCTTTGGTCGAGTCTGAGGACAGGCGCGCAGGAAGCTCTGCGCGATTGCGGACCGATAGCCGATGCAGCGCCTCGGTCTGATTGACCGGCGACACCTCGATCACGCCGGCACGACGCAGGATCGCTTTGCTGCCCGCATTCCCATAGGTCAGCGCAAGTGCATCCAGCGTGGCGCCAGCGATCAGCGCCTCCGAGGAGCCGATTGCCGTCAACCCGGGGTCGACCCCTGGGAGGTACTGTTCAAGCGTCAAGCGGCAATGAAGGAGTCCGCGTCCGTCGAACTTCAGGATCTGAGTCTGCATGGGTCGGCTGAGGTAGGAGGTGGCTTTTGGAGGATAGGGGCGGCACGAGGTCTTGGCATCAACGAGATTGCGGAAGAAGCCCCCTGCTGCGCGCAGCTGGTGCAGTTCGTCCGCATTGATGGCGGCCACCCGCTGGTCGATACCGGTCCAACGGGCGGCTCAACCCCAGGACACCGTCGCCCTCAGGCGGAAGGCTCACGACATCTCGGCCTGTTCGATCACCTCGACCAGCCCCATGCTCATCGCCTCAAGGTCCGTCTCTGGGAAGCCGAACCGGTCGAACAGGCTGTTCATGCCCGTGAACGCACGCGACAGCAGCGCGGGTATCCGGTGCCCATCGATCTCGACCGTACCCCGACCCAGGAACCGCTTGCCGGCCGCGCACGACAACAGCAGCTTGATGCTGTCGTCGACCTGGTTGAAAAAGAACGCCCAGTAGGGCCACTCGGCCTCCAGGCGCTTGAGCAGGGTGCGCACCTCGACGATGTCCACCAACTCCCGAGAGTCGCTCTCGTAGCCGTCCACGACCAGCGACATCTGTCCGCGGTACAGCCAAGCATCCTCCCGGGTGGCTGTGAACACCTTGAGCCGCGACAGTACCGAGCCCAGGTCGCCGGACTCGGCCTCGCGGCGCGAGATCAGCAGCACGACCGGCTCCCGCAGGCCGGGCCGGAGGTCGAAACGGGGAGGGCGGGGCGGTGTGGTCACTGCTCGGGGCCTTCGTCGTTGCAGGGGCAGGCTTCGCCGGCTAAGCGTGCAAAACGTCGACCGGGTCGCATCCATCCGTGGTGTGGGCCAGCTTGCGCGAATGGCGATGCTGCGCACTCGATTATTCCCGGTCTGATCGCTTCCAGGCATCAGGTGCAAGTGGGACCACTGGCGGGGACCGCCGCTCGGCGAGGACGGATAAGGCCTCGGTCGAAGCAAGGCCTGCCAACTGATCGGCACGCAAGGCCCTGATGATGGAACACAACGTGCAGTCGGGCGATGCCGCGCGAGCTCAGACGCCCGCGTGGCCGTGGCTCGATGCGCGATGAGGTCAACTCAGCCGGATGGACCACTGCGCTTGGATCGTGAAGGAGGCGAGGTCTCGAACATGGCCTGGATGAGCGCATCGACGCCCACCAAACCGGGCGCCAGCATCTGACCTCCAATCAACGGGCACAGGCTTTGGCCGACCTGGCCGGTGTTCCAAGGGTTGCCGACTGCGGGCCTTGTGGAAGGCCCGAGCGGGCTGATGGCGGCTCCGTGGATTGAAGGTGGCTTGGCCGTGAGGAGCTTGACAACGTTCGGCTTCGGAGCCACCGACAAGCGCGTCAGGCACGGAGGGGTCGGCGACGGATTCCCGCGTTGCGTTGCGTTGATCGACGGGCCTTCGCGAGCGCGGCCTGGCGGCGGGCCGGGGGGTTGAAGTCCGCGATCGGCACGAGACGATGGTCCATCGGACTGTCCCGATGCCCACATGGAGCGACCATGACTTCTCCCGACACCCAGCCTCGGCTGGTGGTCCACGGCGGCCCTGCGCCCCTGCCCACTTTGCTCGGCCAAGGGCCGCTGCGCCTGCCCACCGGCGGCCGGATCCGCGCCGGCATCAAGGTGCTGACCCGGCAGGCCGCCGAATCGGCCGAGGCCCAAGCCATCTACGACCGCGGGCTGGCCGAAGGCCGGTCCTTCGACCAGATCGAGCGCGTACTGGCCGAGGCGCTGCCCAGACTCAAGACCCCGCTGATTCCCCGCAACGTGCCCTGGTTCACGGTGCGCCGGCAGGACTTCCCAAACCCCGAACTTGCACAACAGATCCTCACGCTCCACGGGGAGGACCGGGGAGAGGGGCTGCGGCTCTACCGCTTCCCGGTGATTTTCCCGACCGACCACTGGCAGACGGTCATGCCCCACGAACTGGCGACCTGGGCTGCTCATGACAAACGCTACTGGTCGGCTTACGCCGTCGACGGCCGCACCCGCCAATGCATGACCCATGCGTCGGTGCCAGTCGACGACACCGGCCGGCGCACGATCCGGCTGTTCGGGGGACGCAAGGCCACCACCCGGCCCGACAACGGCGGCCTGTGCCAGCCCGAGGGCTGCCGGGAGTACCAGCAGCGCCAGTGCAACCTCAGCGGCCGCTTCATCTTCTTCATCCCGGGCATCCGCTCGGTCAGTGCCTTCGAGCTGCACACCGCGAGCTTCTACGCGATGAACGCAGCGATCCAGACCTTCGAGGCCGTCGCCTTCCTGCGCGGCGGCCGCATCGCCGGCTTCCTCGACCGCCAGCGCACCCCGTTCTACTTGAGCAAGCGCCTGCTCGAAGTGGCGCACATCGACGAACAGGGGCGCCCGGTCCGGGTGCCGCAGTGGATCATCAGCCTGGAGGCGCCGGTCGACGTCAGCAGCTTGCTACGCGAACACGAGGACTCCGAAACCGCCCTGATGCAGGCCGAGTTCGCGGCGGGGGTGCTGGACGGTGAGGGAAGGGCAGGGGACTCGGGGGGGCCGGAGGGTGCGTGCAGGGATGCGGTCGTACAGGACGACCCGCCAGCCCCGGGAGCACGCGGCGAGCCTGAGCTCGCGAAGGTCGTCGACGCTGCGCAGGCCCTTGGCGTCGATCCGACGCGGTTCCTGGCCTACGCCCAGCAGCGCTGGGGGTCGGGGTGGAAGCTCAACCCGCAGGGGCGCCAGCGCGCCTGGGCCGAACTGGAGCGTTACCGCAACGATCCGGCCGGCTATGTCGACAAGGTCGAGGGCATGGTTGGAGGCGTGTCATGAGTGCGCCGAGCGTGCTGCGCATCGCGCAGTTTTCTGACCTGCACTATGGGCCGCGGCACC
This sequence comes from Ottelia alismoides, assembly GCA_037367405.1. Taxonomy (NCBI): domain Eukaryota; kingdom Viridiplantae; phylum Streptophyta; class Magnoliopsida; order Alismatales; family Hydrocharitaceae; genus Ottelia; species Ottelia alismoides. The sequence continues at coordinate 13,002 of JAZKJV010009655.1, read as the reverse complement.
TGGCGGAGGCGGACCGGTGCTTCGCTGCCGCGATCGACCGCGCCATCGCGCTGGGGGTCGACGCGGCGGTGATCTCCGGCGACGCCACCGACCATGCGCTTGACCTGCACGCGCCCGCGGCGCTGCGGCTGATCACCCATGTCCGCCGACTGGCCGACCACTGCCCGGTCCTGATGCTGCAGGGCACCTGGTCGCACGAACCGCCGGGGACCCTGGCGCTCTTCCGGCTGTTGGGGGCGCGCTATCAGGTGCACGTGGCCGACCGGATCGCTCAGGTGGTGCTGCTTGACGATGGGCGCTGGTGGACGCCCGGTGCGGGGTCGGGCGCGCTGGACACCCTGAGCGGGAGTGCTGGCGTCGGCGCCCTCCCGGAGGGCGCCCGGGCGCTGTTCAGTTGCCTGCCGTCGGTGAACAAGGCCGCGGTGGCGGCCGTTGTCGGCGCCGCCGCTGCCGGCCCGGCGGTCGGTGAGCATCTGGCGATGTTGCTGCAGGGGCTCGCCCCCGGGCATCGCGTGGCCCGCCGCCAGGGGGTACCGAGCGTCGTGGCGTCCCACGGCACCGTGTTCGGGTGCGTCAGCGAACACGGCGTGCCGATGGCCGGCTTCGACCATGAGTTCACGACCGGCGCGCTCTTCGCCGCCGGGGCCCAGGCCGTCATGCTCGGGCACATTCACCGGCACCAGACCTGGGCGCAGGAGGGGACCGACGGACGCCAGTGCATCGCCTACCCGGGCTCGATCGGCCGCTTCCACCACGGCGAGCAGGGCGACAAGGGGTTCCTGGTGTGGGAGCTGACGTCGGAGGGGGCGTGCTGCCGGCTGGAACCGACCCCCGCCCGCAGGACGATGGACATCCTCTTCGAAGGACGGCCGGACCTGGAGGCCCTGCGAACCGCGGTTGAGGGTCAGGACCTCACCGGGATCGCCGTGCGGGTGCGCTGGACGGTTGCCGACGAGGACCGCCACGAGGTCGACCGGTCCGCCATCCAGGGGATCCTGCAAGGCGCCGCTGAACTCCGACTGGAGGGCAGGGTGGTGCCGGTGGTCCGTACCCGATCGCCGGGGATCGCGCAACGGCCGAACCTGGCTGACAAGGTCCGCGCCTGGGCCGAGTGCACCGAGGTCCGACCCGAGCCCCTGCTGGCCTGCCTGGAGCACATCCTGAGCACGGAGCCGATAGACATCGTGTCGGCGCTGGTCGGGGCGGAGGCGGACGCCGGGGTCATCGCGGCGCCCCCGAGCGGTGAAGCTGTGGTTCTCGGGGCGCTGCCCCTTGAAGCGCCTCGTGCTGATCAGACACTGGACCGATCACCCCAAGGAGAACCGACATGCAACCCCTGCTGCTGACCCTGACCGGCTTCTGTGGCATCCGCGATGGCCTCGGGCGCGACCAGATCACGCTGGACCTGAAGCGTCTGGCCGATGGCGGTGCGCTGGTCGCCATCGCCGGCGCCAATGGCCGCGGAAAGTCCACCGTGATGGACAACCTGCACCCCTACCTCACGATGCCTTCCAGGGCGGCCCAGGCCGGACCGGGTGGCTTCAGCTACTACGACCAGGTCTTCCTCCCGGAAAGCGAGAAGGACCTGACCTGGAGCCACGGGGGCCGAAGCTACCGATCCCAGGTCGTGATCCGCACCGGCAGCCGTCGGCGCACCGAGGCCTACCTCGTCGAACTGGACGAGGGCGGGGCCTGGCGGCCGCTCAAGCTGGAGGATGGCACTGTGTCCGATGGGAAGGTCGAGACCTACCAGCGCTGTGTCGAGGCGATCTGTGGCCCGGCCGATACCTTCTTCGTGTCGGTGTTCTCGGCGCAGGGCAAGCGCCCCTTGAGCGCCTACCGCCACGGCGAGATCAAATCGCTGCTTGCGGACCTGCTGGGACTGGAAGAGATCCAGGCCCTGGGCCGAAAGGCGGCGGAGACGGCGCGCTTGCTCAAGGCGCAACTCGTCACCTTGCGCGCCGGTCAGGCGCAACTCGCCGACGAAGCCAGCCGGATCGCGGGTGCGATGGACCGGCTGGAGCCGGCCGCGGCCTCGCTGGAGCGGGCGCAGTGCGCGCGGACGGCAGCGGCGCAGACCCTCGCCGATGCCGGGCGCGAGCATGCCGAGTGGCAGGCCCGGCAGGAGCAGGGGCGAGCGACGCAGGCCCGGAGGGAGGAGCTGGCGCAGGAACTGGCCACCGAAACCCAGGCTGCAGGCCAGGCGGAGCAAGGCCTCCGGGAACGGGACGAGGCGGAGCAGGCGCGATGGAATCGACTGCAAGCCGGGATCGCGCAGCGCCATCAGCAGCGGACGCAGCGCGTGGCGCACCTCGAGCGCCAGCGGGCGACGGGCCTGCAGGTGTTGACGCTGGCCCCGGCCGTTCGGCGTGCCGCTGGACGGCTTGCCCTGGCGGAGAGGGTCTGCGAGCGCCGTGGCGACCGGGTGCGGGACGTCCGGACGGCCGTGGAGACCTGGCGGGAGGCCGGCCACAAGCTTGCCGCCATCGAAGAACAGAAGGCGGCGCTGGAGCGCGAGGCGGGACAGGCCGCGCTGCAGGCCGAGGACCTGGCTCGGCGGATTGGTCTGATCGACCAGGTGCCCTGTGCCGGTTCAGACCTTCAGGGCGCGTGTCCGCTGCTGGCGGACACCCGGGAGGCGCGCCGCCTGCTGCCCGGGGCCAAATGCCAGATCCGCAGGCTGGCCGAACAGCGGCTCGGTCTCGACCGGGAACTCGACGCACTTCGACAGCGGATCAGCGCAGGCGCCGGCGCGATGGACGCTCTGGATCGTGCGGAGCGACTTGCCGAGCGGGCGCGTCAGCGGATGCTCAGCCTGTCGGCACTGGCCGCGCGGTCGGCCGAGGTGCAGCGAGCGCAGGATGCCATGGTGGTGGTGGAAGCCGAACTGGCATCCATGCCGGCGGTCGAGGGCGAGCAGGGCGAGGCGAAGACCCCTAACGAGATCGCCGAGCGTCGGCAGATCCAGGCCGCCCGAGAACGCATTGCGGCGGAGCGTGCTTCGCTCGCGGCCCGGACGCTGCAGGCACGGGGTCGGATCGAGCACGCGCTGGCCGCGCTACCGGCGAAGGCGGACGGCCGCGGTCTGGCCGACGCGGCGCAGCGGCTGCGCGCGGCGCAAGCGGCGGTGGCGGCAGCGGACGCGAGTCATCTGGACGCCGTGCGGGCTGCAGAGGGCCGGGCGGTGCTCCGGGCGCAATGGGAGGCCGTGGCGGCGCGACAGCAGGCTGGCGCGCGCAGGCTGGAGAGCGTAGAGACGGGCTTGGCCACCTGGCTGCTGTTCGCAAGGTGCATGGGCAACGAGGGCCTGATCGCCCTGGCGATCGACGATGCCGGCCCGACACTCTCCGGTCTGGTCAACGACCTCCTGCTGGCCTGCTACGGGCCCCGCTTCACCGTGTCGATCTCGACCCTGCAGGAGACGGCCAAGGGCGAGCAGCGCGAGGGCTTCGACATCCTGGTCCACGACGCCGAGTTTGGTCAGGCCAAGAGCGTCAATGCGATGAGTGGAGGAGAGCGCGTCTGGGTGAACGAGTCACTGGTGCGGGCAGTGGCGCTTTACCTGGCGCAGCACACCGGGAGGCGCCACGAGACGCTGTTTTGCGACGAAGCGGACGGGCCGCTCGACCCAGACCGCAAACGGATGTTCATGGCGATGAAGCGCGAGGTGCTGCGGATCGGCGGCTACGAGCGCGAGTTCTTCGTGTCGCAAACGCCGGAACTCACGGCGATGGCGGATGCGGTGATCGACCTTGATACGTTTGCAATGGCGGCCGCCGCATGACGGCGGCGAGGTGTCGTCGACAGCGGAGTCGGTGCGGGTCAGGCTCACGGCCCAAAAAGCACGATGGCGCCGCTGGTTTCATGCCTGTCGCGGGCGTTCGTGCATGACTTGGATCGCCCGTTCCTGACCTTCGAGGGTCCTGGAAGCCGCCCTACGAGCCAGCCCCGCCGCAGCACCCCTTGCTTCCCGGAAGCTGCCGCTCGTGGCCACCAGGACTCGGCCAAAGGCGGTTCCTCGTGCGGAGCGCAAAGGTTTGGCGGCGGTGTGCCGCCGAGCGGCAGGATTCCGGTGCAGTGCCTCGGCCCTTCTGCGGCCCGACTTGGACGTCAACTTCCACTTGCGACTGGCAGCTTCAGAGCGCCCGCGCGCGACAGCAAGCAACGGGTGGCAGATCTGCCTCGTTGGTCTCGATGACCAGTGGCGGTGACAACTTTAGAACCGATGCAGCGAAGAGAGCATGCGCGTCGTCGTCCTCCGGCTTCGGCACTCCGGTTCTCTTGAGTTCCGGCACGGCGTGGGGATCCTCGCCCCGATCGAGCTAGATGTTCAAGTGTTCAAGCGAGCTTCTGCTCTTGCTCAATGACTATCGACCTCGACGTATCCAGCGACGCATTCAAAGAGATTTTGTCCGAAAGAGCCAGGGACGCCGGGCCTTCCATCCGCGTGCCCTGTCAGTCAGGCAATGCTGGACTCGACAGCAACGGCCTGCTGACGGCCTCCGCCTTCGAGCGCCAATTCCAGGTCGTTGAAACCTCTCACGCACGTGTAGTAGTCGCACGAGTTGGCGATCTCGCGGCCCATCATGGCCAGCTTTCGGGCATCCGCGGACTCGCCCCGGCGGTAGTAGATCTGGGCCAGTGTCAGCAGGCCCCTGGCCTTCTTGACCTTCATGTCGTAGAGCGCCGCGATCTCCAGGCTCGTCGTGGCGTCCTTCGCAGAGAGCTGGTACTCGCCCTGGCTCAGCAGCAGGCGCGCTCGCAGCTCGTGGACCTCGCAGGACAGTCGTGGAATGTCCATGCGCACAGAATAGCGCTCCGCCGCGCTGAGCTGCTCGAACAGGCCCGGCTGCCCGACCGTCACGAAGCGCCTTGCTTCGATGTTGATCCGGCATCGTCCCACGATCGCGAGCATGCGGAGATCCTCGTGTCCGCCCTGCTGGGCCAGGCCGATCGCTTCGTTGGCCAACGCCAGGGCATCCTCCAGGCGGTCGGGACGCATTGCGTAGACGAGGTCGGCTTTGTTGATGAGCACGAACGCGGCTGCGCGCGAGCGGCGATACCGGTACAGGCCGGCCAGCGCGCGATCGTAGTAGCCCTCGGCGGCCTTGTAGTTTCCGCCCAGGTGGTCGATGAGTCCGAGGTAGAACTGCGCCAGCAACGGCGGCACGGGATGGCCGTTCAGGCGTTGCGCGAATGGGCCCCAGCATCTGTCGGGCGCGTTGTGGCCGCCCGCGCTCCAACTGCACCATGCCGCTGTGCAGCCGGATGCGCACGTGCAGCGATCCCGAATCGTCCCCTTCGACCTGCTTGGCCGCGCGCTCGGCCATCGTCAGCATCTGTTCCGCGTCGTGCAGCGTGCCCTGCGCCAAGCTGATGACGCCGCACTCGTTGTACAGCCATACCAGTTCGCCGGGGTAAAAGATGCCCGAAGGCGTTCCTGGCTTCGTCGATTCCGCGTCGCCGGCGCACCAGGCGTGCGCCGTCGATTCGGAGCCAGCGAGCGCTTCAGGGGCCGATGGCGAGTCGGTGCGATGGCGCTGCTCCCAGTAGCGGGCTGCGTGCGTGATCCATCGGACCAGGCGCCTGTATTCCTCCAGGTGCCCGCAGCCAGCGGCGGCGTCGGCTGAGATAGGAGACAGGTGGGCGATGACGCCCAGCGAGTAGGTGGACCGCACAAGATAGTAGGCAGCCCGAATGCAGTCCGCCTCAAGGACCATGGCGTGGACCGGGCTCGCCGCGGCGAGCTCCCGCGTCACGTCGCCTGCAGTCTCGGAGACCCGCGTCGCCGGATACCCGGTCAGTGTCCGGAGCACCTCGGTCAGCGTTGCGTGGACCTGCGCGGGCAGGATGGGTGCCTCGTCCGGCAGCGATGCATACGTCGTGATGGTGAACTGGTCCCAGTGGGTCGACTCAATGTTGCGACCTCCCATGAGACGCATCGCGTGTCGCTGCATGTGCCGGTGGGGCGCGTAGCGGTTGCGGCTGCACGCCGGGACAAGCTGCTTCAAGATTTCCTCGACGGCGGGCGGCTGCGGGCGCGGCCTGACGCGGAAGACGAGGCACCAATGCACGAGCAGTTCCAGGTACGCGCGGACATGAAGCAGCAGCGCCGTCATGGAAATCCGGTCCTGCCCCGTGGCTGGAGTGCCGGCTTTGACGAGCCGCTCGGCCGCGGCACGGACGCGTGGGCACGACAGCAGGACCTCGGCTTCGATGGGATGCGAAAAGGCGCCGAGGTGCCACAGAAGCTCGGAGGCCAGCTGCCATCCCTCTGCGGAAGGCCTGGTGCAGATGGCCCCCATCGCGTCGACCAAGTCATCGACATCGGGGTGCGAACGAAGACGCGGAGCCGGCGCAGCCCACGACGGCAGCTTGTCACCCAGCAGGTGCCGGCGCGCCCAGCGGTCCAGGGCGAATTCGATGACAGTCTCGATCGCTGATCCTGACGGGGGGCCGCTGAGCGCCGTCAATGCTTCCTCGATCAATTTGCGCTCCGCATCGCCGTCCTCGCGGACTGCATCCGGCTCCGTGTCGAGCAGCGCCAGCAGGACCGTCGTCGCGAAGCGGCTTCCGCCCGTCGCCATGTAGATGCGCCGTGCCAGCGTGTCCTCATCGGTGCCCTTGGTCGCGTACTGATGCGATCCCTTCCCGGACTTGGGTCCCGGATGCGTGAAGCCCAGTCGCCGCGCGAGATCGGGGAAGTAGGCGGCGGCCAGCTCGGAGACACGAGTTCTCGCCAGCGCATGGACGACCAGGTATCCGCCGTTCACCGGGTCGGCCCGGATGTTCAGTCGGTCCAGCCTCCGGCGCAGGCGCGGATCCCCCGCGTAGTTGCCGTGATCCTCGCCTGAGGCTCCCTTGCGCAGTAGGATGCCGTGGTCCGCCAACCCAGTGCGAAGCTCCACCGGCACCTGCGACTCGCCGACATACATGACGATGTCCAGCGGCACCTGCTCGAACCGCGTGGACATCAGCATGCGCAGCACACGCCACACCTGGCCGTTCTTCGGGTATCCGTCACCATCGAACAGCACCCCAGCATTGCCGAGCACGATCATCAGGCGCGGTGACTTCAGCCCGCTGTCGATGATTCTCTGAAGGCCCTTGCCGATCTCGTTGAGCTGGTCGGGCGTCCGAGACCGCGGCCCGTCGGCCTCGGGTGGAGGGCACATGCGATTCAGGGCACCGGCCAGCTGGCTGATGATGGGGCCGAGTTCGTTGGAGAAGCTCAGGTTCACGTGCAACACGTGGTTGTCCGGACCTTCATAGCCGCCGAACGCCTCGGCCACCTTCTGCAGATCGGGATAGTCGTTCGAACCGGCGCTGGCCTGTGCCACCAGCCTGTCCGCCTGCCCCCCCTTGCCATGCCCCCGGGCGCCGCAGACGACGACCACCCGGCGGCCGCGGTGGTCCCGGAATCCTGGCTTGCCTTCCTGGTGCCGGCCGCCTGCCGGCGCTTTTCGAATAGTCGTGCATAGAGCCTCGATGCCCTCGTCGAACCTGGCGCCCTGCGCGGAAGCGGGAATGGACTCGTGGATGCGTTCGAAGCGGCCCTTCAGGTGCTCGTACAGCAGGGACACCCCATGGCGGCTGACCACGTGGAAGCGCCCGTCCTTCAACCGGTCCTGCGGCCGGGTGTAGACGAGCGGCAGCCGGCTGTCCTCCGTCACGCAGGCGATAGCCTGCCTGTGGAGGAACATTAGCTTGGCGCACAGGAACTGCGAAGTCAGCCAGTCGGCCGCGACCGACAGCGTCAGGACGAAGTGATTGAACCGGGCGATCCACGCTGTGGCGCCTGTCGAGCACTCTTGCCTAGCCGGCAGCAGCGTCTTCACCTTGTCGATCGGACCACGAAGCTCCAGCCCCGGGGTGTCCGCGATGGGCTGGCCGTCGAGTTGCTCGGGGATTGGCAACTCGGCGAAGTCGCGCCACAGATCGACCCGCTCCTTCGCGTTCAGCAGCGCGTCCAATTTCTCGACGCTCGGTGACGGCTCCTTCAGGATGGCGCGCTGCAGCTCGGCGAACTCGCGATGGAGGCGCGACACGTGCCCCAGCCACGACCGGGAACGAGACGGCGATGACGCGGTGTCGTCGTGCACGGGGTCGCAGTTCGTCCAGCCGAAGTGCACCACGTGCACACCGTACTTGAGCAGCAGCCGGACCTTCTGGGCAGCCAGCTGCTCCGGCGCCTTGTCTGCCGGAAAGAGGGCCACGGCCAGGCGGTCCCGCCGGTGACCCTCACCGGACATGAACTGCCGCATCGGCCGGTTGATGTCGTCCTCGTTGACGCCGGAGCCGGCGAACAGGATGGGATTCGCAGCGAAGTTGGCCAGCGTCGCGTTGGTGACCAGGTCCCTCGTCGGATGATCGTCCAGGTACAGGGCCTGATACTGCTGCTCGGTCACGATCAGCGAGGCCTCGTGCGTCACGTCCCCGTGCAGGTGCAGCACGGCGGCGTGCCGGCGCGGCCCGTCCAGTGCGAAGGTCAGCGCGCCCCCCGTCTCGTGTGCGCCGAAATTCAGCGTCCGGAACTCGTTGTCATGGACGTGCGGTCCGGCAGCACTTGCCGAGAAGCCCAGCTGTCCCAGTCCCCGTTCGATCTCGTGGTCGTAGTTGGTCGTGATGTAGCGGCGGATTCCCCAGTCGAGCGCCAGGTGCCGGATCGGGCTGTCCTCGTCCAAAGACTGCCTGTGCAGCGCCTTCAGAACGCCTTCGACCAGGGGGCTCGACTCGACGGCCGCAGGATCGCTCCCCAGCAGTCCCGGGCATCGGGCCAGCACCTCCAGGGCGCCCCGCAGCCCCAGCGTGCCACGCGCTGCGGGCGGCCAGTGGGCCGACGCCTCCTTCAGCCTGTCCTTGCGGGTCTGTCGGGCATAGATGCGGCCGACGACATCCATGCGCCCCTCGTGCGCCCTCCCGGCCGACTTGGCGGCGATCAGCCAATCGACGAAGCCGTGGATATCCTCGAGTTGGAACTTCGTCTCCCACAGCAGAGGATCGGCCTCCATGGCAGGCGATCTCGCCGGTGACCTGCCGGCCCCTTGCGGCAGCGGAAGGTGGCGAAGTGCCACCGAGAGCACCTGTGCCTTCAGTGGGTGGTCGTCGAACTTCAGGAACTCGGACCTGTCCTCCCGCCACAGCGCCCTGGAGATTCGCCGCCATATCTCGACGCCCAGGGGCGGTGCGCCATCGGCCGCCGCGCGCGCCTCGACCATGTCGTACAGCGTCCCCATCAGCCCGTTCCACGTGAGGCGGCCGTAGGCCATGGACGCACCCGCGCCGACAAAGGCGACGAGGCGCTGCGACCGCAGCCCACGTGCCAGGATCCGGACGGCCTGCCCCTCGACGTGGTCGAGATTCAGAAGGTCCTGGCAGCGCCTTGCGGCATGCGGCCAGTGACCTTCCGGGGTGCGCCACGCGCCCGTCGCATCGTCAGACATGGAATCCCCCTGACTTGCCCCGGGGCCGGCGGAAGACTGCTCTCCGCTCGTGCAAGTCCGGGTGGTCGCAGCATAGAGGCGTCGCGCGAAAAGCTCTCCCCGGTCCTGCCCTGAGCCTGTCGTGCAGGTGCCCACTCCTTCGTCTTTAGCAGCTCCCATCGCGTACGGAGGGTACGGTCTCCTTTGGGTTGATGACGCTAGTTTTGTACCCAGCACCCTGATTCGCCATCACTACGACGGTCGTCGAGACAGCACTTGCTAACTTGTTACGGCTTACGCAACACCTGCGCAAACGCACTGAGGTAGCGGGACCGCCTGCGCGGGAGGGCAAGTGTCACGCAAGCCTTAACAACACCAGCGGACCGTTGCGGCGGTTGGCCCAACCGAAACCTGACGGTCGAACTGCGCGCCCTCACGTCCTCAAAGCTGACTATGGGGTATACCCGGAGTCGACCCTGAACCGACATCCACTGTCCCGATCTCGCCGCCCTGAAGCAGCCGGTCGGTCGCCCTCGCCGTCACCAATAGGGGGCCCCAGGGCGGGGGGCACACACTCGTGGGCGGCAATCAAGGGGGCTGTGGCATGGCGAACGGCTTGAACCCGTGTGGGCTCACCACTTCGGGGCCTCACGTGCAAGCCATCGGCCGGCAGCCCCGGCGGGCGCAGGATGGCGCCCCGGTCCACTACGAGTGTCACTGCTCCGAGCAGACAACGTTGTACCGCCTTGTGCAGCAGCACTCGCCGACCCTCATTGCGCCGGCCGAAGACGCGACCAGCGCCGACCTGCCGCAGTTCCTCAAGGAGGAGTCGACGCCTTCCTCGAGAGCGGCATCCTCGCTCACGGCTTCCTGCGCCTTCGTTGCTGCGACTGCGGCCCCGACAAGCTGATCCCCTTCAGCTGCAAGTGTCATGGCTTATGCCCCTCGCGCGGAGCACGGCGAATTGCGAAACCAGCGGCGCGCCTGGTGGGACACTTCATCCCCCAGTGCCGGTGCGCTAGTAGGTGCCCCCTCTGCCGATCCCGCTGCGTTTGCTGCTGGACGCACAGCCCAAGCTGGTGACGCCCGTGCTGCAGGTGGTGCACCGCGTTATCACGCGCCACCTTATCGGGAGGTCCGGTCTCGAGGAAGCCGGGACCGACAGCGAGGGCGATTCGGACGCAGCCCGCGTGCTCAATCGCAGTGGAAACCAGATCCATCAACAACGGCGGCGCTGCATGGCGGCAGCTGGGGTAGCGCTGCGCCGCCCTTGCACTCGACGCCGAAGCACTTCGGGTCAACCTTGAGATCCAGGCCGAGCGAGCTGCGAGCGAAACGCCGGTTGCCGGCCGAATCGGGGCGCGCCAACGGTTCAGGCGACACTTCAATGCCCTCCGGACCGGCATCGGCCGCCCACGCAGGCCTGACTTGGGCGGACAAAGGGATGGTTGAACCTCGTGTGCGCCACCAATGACGGCAGAATCTGGTCGCAAACAATCTGGGCGCTCAATGTAATCACCTGTGCCAAAGATGAGATCGCCGATCATCAGCAACTCTGCCCGGTGCTTGATAGCGAGCGAACTGTCTGTGGACTATTTGCACGCAGAAGCAAACTGTGAGTGGTACTTTTGGTGAGAACAGAGAACCAGCAACATTTAGTTGGATTTAATATCGTAATGCTCGGACGAATGATCGCATTTGTCAGCTACACAATCCAGTAAAGTCGTGAAATGAACGAGTACGATAAGAGCCCAGTAACCGGCAAAAGTCTGGCGCTTTTCATCCATGGCTTGGGGGGAAATGACAATACAACTTGGGGCAACTACGCCGAGTTGTTGAAAGCAGATGCGCATCTTGTAGAGCGATACGATTGCCGTTTCTACAGCTATACCACCGTTACTGAGCGGCTCGCACGCCAGGCAGAGCTACTCAATATCTATATTCGCAATCAGATCAGCACATATAGGTACGGTGAAATCACTCTCGTCGCGCACAGCCAGGGCGGCCTACTTAGTCGTGATTTCTTGGCGCAGTGGTACCTTAGGGTATCTCAACCAGCGCCGCACGTGCTTTTTCGCCTTCTTACATTCGCTACGCCTCATTGGGGATCCGTATGGGGAAAAGCCGGCCAACTTACCACAAAGGAAAATGCACTCGGCGATCTAGGGTTGGACTCAGACTATATCCATGAAGTCAACCTAAAGTGGCATAACAGCAATGCGGCGCAATACGTTGCCACGAAATACGTGATTGCGAGCGAGACAATATAGTCGGAAAAGCAAGTGCGCTCGGAGGTCTTATGATCAAGATTATGCAATCCTCCTGATGACGGACACGGGAGCATCGTCAAGCCGAAGGACTCTGCCCATCTAGGCTTTCAAACAACGCGCGAGTTCTTGCTTCGGAATAGTGTCCGTCATCCGCTCCATCAAAATATAGATTGGACACCTCCAAACTTCAAAGATCTGAGCGAATTTTCTGGTACTGAGAGCGGTATCGGACGACTTCTGTTTCGTCAACGATTCATACCGCTTCTGGGGCGTGAATCAGAAATCGAACAACTCAACGACTTCTTGAGTACGCCGTCACCTAGCAATTTTCGCTGGATGCAAATAGTTGGCGAAGGTGGCGTCGGTAAGAGTCGTCTGGCACTGGAATTTGTACTCGCGTGGCAATCTACATTGGCACGCCGGATTTTTGAACCAGTTCGGGGATCAGCCGATTGGACGGCGCTGGCAACCGACTCTCCCAACTGTATTGGTGTTGGACTACGCCAGTTCCGACCCGCAACGTGTCCAAAAGATGCTTAGTGCCCTGGCGAATCGAAGCAAGACTTCCCGACTACGCGCCCCAGTGCGCGTATTACTGTTGGATCGACCTCAAGGCAAGAAGATGCGCAACTACGCAATTACGTCTGGCGCAGATGCGCTAAGGGTGCGCGGCGATCAGTATTCATCAATCAACCTGCAAAACATAAGTGACCCATGGCAAATCATATTAGAGTTTTGCACCAGCGCTAACGCTAAGGTGCCTGAAAAACAGACTAGCCTTACGAAACTCAGAAAAATAGATGAACTCCAACGCCCGCTCTTTGCCATGATGCTTGCCGCAACGTTTTGTTGATCATCCTGAGCGCGCTGCGCCAAGCCGTGATGAACTGTTTCGAGAAGTGCTTGCCCGAGAACGAGATAAATTTTGGTCCCCTGCCGCCGAAAGTGATTCTATTCTCGCCGCTGCAGAGCGCTTATTAGTCCTTGCGACGATCTGCGGTAACATTTCATCTGTCGATCTGGAACGAGATCACGCACCATTGGCAACGTGGAATCACGACATACTCAAAGGCGTATTGGGTCGAATGTCTAGATATGATGGCGATTCTCGAACAATTTGCGCGCTCGAGCCAGATCTAATAGGCGAATTTTTTGTTCTTGAAGCGTTTGACTCTGACATGTGGACGAACACTGAAATAGCCGAATGCCTTTGTGGGCGGCATCCAATTTTGGCCGCGAGTCGTCGGAGTTTGTTAGGCGCTTGGTACAATGACTACACTGCCAGAGAAGCGGTCCCACGTATTTTACAA
>JAZKJV010009654.1:0-184485 GCA_037367405.1 Ottelia alismoides | reverse complement strand
TGGCTTGATAAGGATCGAGCCCTGGATTACCAACTCGAACTCGTCGAGTTCGAGTTGGACTCACGAGCCTCTTATCGAGCCACGAGTTTCTGAGCTGGCTCACGAGCCTCAAAATGAGCTGGCTCACGAGTCTCTTATCGAGTCATGAGTTTCTGAGCTGGCTCATGAGCCTCAAAATGAGCAGGCTCATGAACCTCTTAATGAGTCATTGTTCCATTTTATACATTAAATTATGCAAATGACATTTATAATTTTGATTTTGTATACTCTTTTCTGTAGCTTTTTGGGCAAGAAATATGTTAACCTCTATTTTATATCAAACTCAATGTGGAAGTTTCGGTATATATGTTTTTAATTTTTTATAAAGAGGGGAAAATGAGTTATCGAGTCGAGTTTCCGAGTTGAACAATGTCGAACTCGGACTCGACTCGATAAGCTAACGAGCCATAAAACCCAACTCGAGCTCGGGCTCATTAAGGTTTCGAGTCCGTCTCAAGAGCCCTTAACGAGCCGAGCCCGAGTTGAACTCATCGAGTTCGAGCTTTCCTGACAGCCCTAATCGTTCTTGCTTCGGTTCCACCCGAGGCTGAGGGCTCGGGTAGAGGCACGTGGGTCGATCTACGACGTCCGATGAAGATGATCGACAATGGGTATTTGGGCATTCCTGGACAACAAAGATGAGATTCGTTCTTCATCGTAGGGTTGCTGTAGCTTGGACCTGAAACCACTCTCTTCTTCGTCTCCTCCGTTGAAGGGAGGAACTGCTGCCCTTCGTCTTATTGTCCTGTGAAGAGGGAAGGTGGATGATGCTCCAGGCGAGGTGGTGGAGAGGAGAGATGGTGTGAGGGGTTGTGGGAGGAAGAAGGTAAAGCGAGGGGGTGACGATGGAGATGGAATGATTGAGCGAATTCGGTTCAAAGAAGAAGATGTGTGATGAAGAAGATGGAAGTTTGCATGAGTTAGGATCGAACTGGTGGGGACGATAGGTGAGGGCGATCTTCGAGTCGGATATGTGCTTCGATTTGGTCGGTGGAATTGGAGAAGAGGTTCAATCTGGTTTGATTTGGGTTCTGGAATGGTCGAAGTGCTTGTGTTGGGTGGAGGAGGGATCTTCCTTTGATCGTCGCTTTACGTCACGACGTCGACTTATGTAGATGGTACCACATCTAGTATTTAATCCCACATCTACCAGTGGTGGGACTTGGAGGGTCTGTGGAGACTATATAAGAAGCTCCAAACCTCCTGTATCAGGTGAGAAAGTTGAATGCAACATACATCCCTTTGAGGCCTTCTTCCGTGGTTTCATCCCACTCCTTAGGGAGTAGGGTTCCATGTAAAAGTCCCGATGTCCTTAATATTTCTTATTTTTATCTGATTACGCTTCCGCATTTCATATTTCTAACATTCTCCAACACTCCCCCTAAAGCTGGAGCTGAGAAAGTTGCAACTTGCAATAAAAAGAAAAGGTATACATCACATCTTCACACGATACATCATAAGAAGGATATATGTCCGCTGCTGGTAGAAGACCTCGCTCGGGGACGAATCTGCGACTTTCAGGTCACCGGAACGTATCTCTTCGATGCTTATAGAGTCGCTGCGATATCAGGTCACCAGAACGTATCTCTATCGTGCCTGTAGGTCACCGGATCATATCTCTGTCATGCCTGGAGAAGAATCACAGTAGAAGAAGAATTCCAATGCGTAGTAGTCGAGGATATACACCTGACGAAGTAATCGATGCTCGGTAAGGATGGATGATCGTTGTAGCAATATGGAGTGTCGGTATGTCAGTCATGGTCGGGCAAAAGTCCTGTAGATTCATCTCAAGTAGAAGAACATGCCTTCTCTTACTCCACCTTTCTCCCATACTTGATAGAATAAGAGCATGATTCATCAAGTTGGGAGAAATCAAAACATGCATTTTTGCGTTTCTTTTTTTTGCACAAATCATTTTTTTAACCATTTCTATTCTTTCTTTCTTTTTTAGTTTTTTTTATACGACTTTTTTGTACGATCACCTTTGTTTTTTGAGCCACTCATCATTTTTTGCTCCTTTTTTTGCAAACATGCCTCTCCTTTTTTTCAAAGAACTCACAGCCCACTTGAGCCCTTACAGTAGCAACCTTTTTCTCTTTTTTTCCTCTTTTTTTAGAATACAATATCAACCTTGTCTTTTTAACCGAAGGGTACATGCGTGCCCATTCTACTCTTCAATAGACCGATTAGGGTTCCAGATGGGAACCCATTGCTACAACCATAGATAGGCATGCGTCGCTGAGGGTAAGGAGGTGTAGCGAGGGGGGTCTACCTAGGGATCTTGAAGGAAGGTCCTCTATATACGTCATGGAGTTGAAGATGGGGTAGGAGCCATTGCCGGCTTGAAGTTGGGGAAAGTCCTGGGGTGCTGGCTGCGCACTCAAAGGCTGGAGTTGTATCGACATCACCTGGATCTTTGTTGTCGAAGGAGGGGATGCACGGGGATGGCATCCTCAACTCCATTTCTGGTGAGAACCCATCTGCAATTGAGGCCGTTTATGGGATTGGAAAGCGAGCTGGTTTGTGACGTTGTGGCTGATTGGAGCAAGGGGAGCGTTGTGGAACAATCTTGTATTGAGTGAACACATCGCCTGATCGCGTGGGAAGAGGAGCCACCCCATTTTCTTCTTCTTCTTCATGGATCAATGACATCTATATTGGGTACACGCTGCCTTGTGCAGGGAATCCCTGCTTTGAGGAAGATGATGCCACCGTCGAGGTTCCATTGGGGAATCCTTGATTCATGATGATCCCGCAGAAAGATATAGGGTTTTGAGAATGAAACCACCAATATTGATGAAGAAAAATCTTTAAGAGAAGAAGAATAGGATCCAAAATCAACTTGCTTCAATTCTACTTGCTTCAATATTACATAATCTTCTGAGCTCAATCAACAATTCTGATACTCATAATTTGAATGACACGAATAATAATCAGATTTTGAAAAAATGAATCTCCTAAGAGACTGACTTGCTCTGATACCATGTTGAAATCTAAAGAACGCGGAAGCGAATTGATAAACAGAGCAGGGAAATAAAGAAAGAATAAATATTGAACATGAAGATTTACATGGAACCCTACTCCCTAAGGAGCAGGATGTGCTATACAATAACATAGCTCTGATACCATGTTAGGAAATAAGAATGCGGAAGCAGAATCAGATAAATAAAATAAAGAAATGAAGAACACATGATTTTAACATCGAACCCTACGCCCGAAGGAGTGGGATGAAACTACGGGAGAACGCCTCAAAGGGTTGATGTATGCATTGCACTTTCTCAATGGATACAAGAGGTCTGGGGCTTCTTATATAGCCTCTACAGACTCTGCAAGTCCCACCACTAGTAGATGTCGGACTATACTCTAGATGTGGTAAATGGATCTTGGAAGGATCCATTTACCCATCATGCATATGACGCGTATACTCCAACACTCTCCCTCAAGCTGGAGCATGCAATGCTCAGCTTGGACAAGTAGATAGAAATCTCAAACTCACACTATAAGACACTGCAGACAATATCAACTCAACGCGCACAATTGTCAGCTGCTGTCGAGGACGTTGCTTCTCATGCCGTGCTAGTGAGGAGAACAAACGGGCTGGAGTGCGAGTCAAATTGAATCTCCTCGTCGGAGAGCATATGCTCTGTACTACGCCTGTCAGAGTCACTGCAACTGGAAATAAGTCTCCTCGTCGGAGTACTTTGGTCCCCTACAATATGTGGACAACTGCTCCATCTCTGAAGGGTCGAACTGAAAAAGCCGTGGAGACAATCCTCGTCGGAGTGCACGGTTATTGGAGAATGGAGTCTGAAAAGCCTCCTCATTGAAGAATTGGGTCTCTTCCATATTGGCTCAGATAATGGGGTCTTTACTCTGGAGTCCCTATGAAACCACATGAAAACCCTAGCTCACATGGCATGGGGAATGCGATCTCTACTCTGGAGTCCCTATGGAACACATGAAAACTCTGAGCTGACCAGAAAAGATGGGAACCTCACAACTGATCGCAGACATATGCGAATCAACTTGAAGATTCAGAATCTGATCGTCGAGTCCAAACATTTGAACTGTAGAGTTTGAAAATCTGGTTGGTCTAGAGTCCAGAGAATCTGAATCTCGAACAGACCCGTGACTTTGCACGATACTCCCCCTTTCTCCCATACTTGTCGGAAAATAACGACGTAAACCAAGTTGGGAGAAGGCAAATGAAGACGAGAGAACAAGAAACAATAAGCCGATCTCATTTTTTTCCGGCTTTTCAAATCATTTTTTTGCTAAATAAGCTGCTAATTTTTTTGTTATGGCTTTTCTCCTTTTTATGACTTTTTTCGGCTAATCCAATTTTTTAAGCCGACTCACCTTTCATTTTTTTCTTACGTACGTTTTTTTATACGCACCTTTTTTTTGAACAAAGAAACTTGGCCCACTAGGTCCCAAAGTTCATGGCCCAAACAACGGGCAACAACTTGCTCTCTCTCTCTCTCTCTCTCTCTCTTTCTTTTCTCCTTTTTTTCACCTTTTTTTTCTTTCGGCCCACCTGGGCCCTTACAATAAATCCCCCCTTTTTTAACATGCGACTGGGCTCGTTTGGCCCAAACATTTTTTTAAACTGAAGCTACCCACTTGGGTGCTTTATTTAGGGTTCCCTTGGGAACCCTTCTCTTGAAAACACGCTGCCCCCTCGATGGGATTTTCCCCATTCTGCCGCCGCCTGGAGGAAGGCGGAAAGTCGCCGTCGATGGAGGGGGATCGAGGGAAGGAGGGCAGCACCACTTGGAGATGGATGATCATCGCCGCTTGGACCGAAGGAAAGAATCGTCTGCGACCAGATGCGTCTGGAATAGGAGATGCGACTGATGGAGTTTGCCGCTGATGGAGCTAGGCTTGGACGACACCACATGCACGATATGGTGCCGCTTGCACGAGGTGGAAGTGCCGTCAGGAAGAAGGGCGGCGTCACCTGGGAGTTGCTGCCGCCTGGAGGTGATCGACGGAGAGGGATGCGGTGTCTCCGCCTGGAGGTTGAGTGAGAGGGCGACGCGAACTCTACATCGAGCACTGCCTGGAGGTTACATCGAGCACCTTGAGCATCTGTGCCGCTGGAGATGAACGAGAGGAGTAGTGCTGCCTGACCGGTTCTTGTGCGCAAGGATGCACATGTAGCGTGCTGAACAAAGATCGCATCAGCCAGGGGGAGATGCTTTGCACGCCATCGACCTGAAACAAGGATGGTTGTCGATTTGACTGGAGATGCCGCACAGAACAAAGTTCCAGGAACTGTGGAACCACGGTGATTGTTGAACAAAATGGGGTTTTAGTAAAACCCTAGAACTTGATATCGAACACGGACAATGATTTTCAAATAAGGATCGCACATTCTCTAATAATCGAATCTCGAACAAATAAATAATCAATATAAAATTCTCGATAATCGAACCTGCTCTGATACCATGTTATAAAATAACATAGCTCTAATACCATGTTAGAAAATAAGAATGCAGAAGAGGAATCATAGAAATAAAATAAAGAAATGAAGAACACACGATTTTAACATTGAACCCTACTCCCCAAGGAGCGTGATGAAACCACGGGAAAATGCCTCAAAAGGTTGATGTATGCATTGCACTTTCTCATTGGATACAGGAGTTTTGGGGCTTCTTATATAGCTTCCACAAACTCTCCAACTCCCACCACTGGTAGATGTGGGACTAAACTCTGGATGTAATAAATGGATCTTGGAAGGATCCATTTACCTATCATACATATGATGCATATACCCCAACATGATGAAACCACGGGAGAAGGCCTCAAAGGACCGTAAGTTTCTATTGAACTTTCTCAATGAGTACAAGGGGTGTGGAGCTCCTCATATAGCCCCACAGACAGCAGAATCCTACAGATAGTAGATGTGGGACTAAACATGAGTGTGCCGTAATTAGATCCTGGAGAGATTCAATTACCACTCTATTTCTCCAACAATTCTTATTTTCCATTAGTTGTAATTCGTATCTTCGAATGGAGGAGGGTCAAACATTGATTAACTCTCGAATGAGTTGTCGTTGCTGCTTTTGGTTGTTGTTACCATGTGTACCGAGGAGTATTACCTCATTTGCACTTGAACACATGGTCTGATATTAAATGAGAGTACTTGCGGATTGCAACACATTTCTAGAAGGGAGGATATAGTAGCATCCAATAATTATGACAGTTTAAAATAAATTACAGAATTTAAAAGAGTAAAGCAAGCAAAGCATACAACCACATTAAACATAGTTGTTTGCGTGGAAATCCAATTGAGTAAAAACCACGACCCAAATAACTTAGGATTTCCGATCAACCGAGTTGATTAATTACTTCACTATATCGAGTTATTTCCGCTGATGACTCAATCATGTATAAAGTTTATGGATCAAACACCAAAATGGTTTATGGATTTCGATCAAAACTAAAGTCAACACCAACAGACCAGATATTGTTGGCAATGTCGAGGATTGACAATACTCTGAGTATCCTTGACCTTCTTCGGTTGGACAAACACTATGGTCCAAGAAACAACCTGTACACTTGGATCAAACACCTTAATGCGGCAAGGGTTGTCTTGAATATAGTTGTGATAAACTTTTATATTAGCAACATAAATATGTTGCTAAGCAGTAATATCAGATATGAACGCAAGCGATATCAATATCTCTGACAAAACTAGTACATATGAATAATATAATATCACTTGAAAAATATCACAATAATGCTGATGCTTGAAGAATGTCTTTGACTAGATAAAGAGGAACTTTAGAACTTGGAGGCAATCAAACGTTGTTATGGAGGGCACTTGCGAATTTGAGGGATCAAAATAGCTTTTGAAAATTGAAATCTCTCTAAAATGCTTTATAGATTTAAGAACAAAGAGAGAAAGCGAAGAACTCTAGAAGACTTTGCTTTATTGCTGTAAGTTGCAGTATGTCTTCCAACAATGTGTATGGGGTCTTTTATCTAGTGTTAGGATTGGACCTTTGAGAATATGGCCGTTGGAATCAAATATAGGAAACAATCATGAAGATTATACTGAGGTGATTGATCAATGCATTATCAGTTGATCGTTCAGGAAAGGCTGGTCAATCAGATCAATTTTTGTCGATTGCTCAAAAGTAGCCGCTTTAGACCCACCGAGTTGAATTTGAAAGATGATCGATTAGGGCTATCAAATGGTCGATCAGGAGGTGACCGATCAAGTACAAACCGTTGGTCGATCAATCCTGCAATAAAAGCATTTAAATTATGATACATCAGATGTCAAAGTTGGTTGTTCAAAGTTGGTCGATCAGGTTTTGAAGATGATCGATTGGGACAAGTCATGAGCTAGTCTGATCACTTCTTGATTGGCGCGTTTTCTGAGCTTATCCACCGAGCTTATAACTTGATACAAGAAATGCAAGGATTCATAATCAAATTAAAACAAGTTTCATAAAACTTCTCGAAACACGCCTTTTGATCTATTGATATCTTCTGAACAACTTTTAGTATGTAATTGATAGGAGAAAAGAAGTCGATGCATTATACGTACCTGAGGGCTCTCTTATATAGGAGAATAGCCCTGGGTTAATTACAAGATAAGTACTCTGAGAAACAAGAATTAAATAAGAAAGACATAACACGATAATTAACTTAACACTCCCCCTTAAGCTGGAGCATATATATCTATTTTGCTCAGCTTGGACCAACACTTCTGAAAAGGACTTCGGGCTAGAGCCTTAGTGAAGATATCTGCTGTTTGATCTCCTGTAGACACATGAGATGTAGATATGAGTCCCTTATGTATCAGATCTCGAGTGTAATGGCAGTCCACCTCAATATGCTTTGTCCGTTCATAGAATGCAGGGTTATTTGCAATGAATAATGCGGCTTGATTATCACATAATAGTTGCATAGGAAGAGGAACTTCTATGGAAAGATCAGTCAACGCCGATCTAACCCACATCATCTCTGCACTTCCTTGGGCCATGGCTCTGTATTCAGATTCTGCACTAGATCTGGCAACTACAGTCTGCTTCTTGCTTTTCCCTGAGGCAAGTGAGTGTCCAATAAAAACTGCAATCCCTGAAGTAGACTTCCTGTCCTTGGGGGCCTGGGGCATCCTGCATAGTCAGCATCTGCACAAGCTGTTACATCCAAGGACATATCCCTACTGAATAGAAGTCCAGAACCAGGTGAGTTCTTCAGATATCTCAAGATCATATAGATAGCATCCATATGTGCCTTTCTGGGTCGCTCCATGAATTGGCTGACCTTGCTTACTGCAAACATAATATCTGGTCTGGTGATAGTAACATATAGAAGCTTCCCAACAAGTTCTCTGTACCTCCTTCTATCAACTTCTTCAGTATCGTCATCATACAATTTCACACTTGGATCCATAGGAGTCGTAGCTGGCTTGCATCCAGTCATACCCGTCTCAGAAAGGAGATCCATGACAAATTTTCTCTGGGTCGTCACTAGACCACGATGATTCCTGGCAAATTCTAACCCCAGGAAGTAGCGAAGAGTGCCAAGATCCTTGGTCACAAACTCTTTACCTAGGAACTTCTTGGCTATCTGAATGCCTTGAGCATCATCTCCTATCACAATAATGTCATCTACATAGACAAGAATGACAACCGTACCTCTCTGTGTCTTCTGAACAAATAGTGAGTGGTTCGCAGTGGACCTCTTAAATCCCTGTTGCTCAATTAATTCTGACAGCTTTTGGTACCAAGCTCTAGGACTCTGCTTTAGGCCATAAATGGCCTTATGTAGCCTGCATACCTTCTGGGACTCCCCCTCAGCAGTAAACCCCGGTGGCTGCTGCATGTAAACTTCCTCGTGAAGGTCTCCATAGAGAAATGCATTCTTCACATCAAGCTGAAATAACAACCAATCACGTGAAACAACAACTGCTAGTAAAATCCGAAGCATCGAGTGTCTCGCTGCTGGAGAAAATGTGTCCATATAATCCACCCCATATGTCTGGGTTAAGCCACGGGCAACTAACCTCGCCTTGTAGCGATCCACACTCCCATCTGCGTTGTGCTTAATGGAAAATATCCACTTGTAGCTAACAATCGAAGCACCACGTGGAGGCGGAATAATAGTCCATGTCCCGCGAGATGTTAAAGCCGCCATTTCTTCTTCCATGGCCTGACGCCACCTGCTGTCTTGTAAAGCCTCCATGTATGTTTGGGGTATAGTAACCACAGAAAGACCAACAACAAACTTCTTATACTCATCTGAAAGATGATCCAAAGAGACATGTGCCGCAAGTGGGTATCTGGCGCATTGACATCGTGGCTTTCTCAGCGCAATAGGAACATCCAAATCGTCCTCCTCAGTGTCCTCTACAGCAGAGTCATCCTGTAAAACTCCAGTGTCATCAGTAGAGATCAAGGCCTTAAATGTCGGTTTCGGTCACCAATTTCGGTGACGACTAAACAGAATTTCGATGGAATTTCGGTCAAATTTCGATCAAAATTTCGATCATTTCGATCATTTTTTGTACTAGGACCCCCATATTTCGGTGATTTCGGTCATTTCAGTCGAATTTCGATTTCGACTGGATATCGATATTCGACAGAAATTCGACCGAATTTCGCTGAAATTTGAGGCCATGGTAGAGATAATGTTATCATGACATACCTTAGGCGTGCTGGATGATGTGGACGGCTGTTGAGCAGAAGAGCTAGTAGAAGACCTGCGAATGTAAACAATGGGTAAAAATTTTGGCTCAGGTGGTGGTGGTGGAGGTGGTGGTGGTGGAGGTACAGGTCGCTCGGGTTCAATTGGTGTGAGAGATGGAGGTGGAGGAACAACAATATCGTCCGCATTGTTATTGGATAACCTGTCATATGTAGGAGAAAAGTACATGATAGACTCAAAGAAAGTTACATCTGCACTCACATAATATCTCCTACTCACCAGATCATAACATCTATACCCTTTTTGAGTACGAGAGTACCCAACTAACACGCATTTGATAGCTCTTGGAGAGAGCTCATCACAACCAGGGGTACAATTACGCACAAATGCCACATACCCAAAGACACGAGGTGTGAGGGAGAATAGATCCTTCTCGGGAAACGCAATCAAGAAGGGAACCTTCTCTCCAAGAACAGTAGACGGCATACGATTCACCAAGTAGCACGCAGTGAGAACAACATCCCCCCAAAAGGAATGAGGGACACGACTATGGATCAACAATGCCCGAGTGACATCAAGAAGGTGGCGATGTTTGCGTTCCGCCACACCATTTTGTTGCGAAGTGTAACTACAAGAAGTTTGATGAACAATGCCCCGTGAACTGAGAAAATCAGACAAATGTAATGTTGAAAACTCCAAAGCATTATCCGTGCAAATTATTTTGACATTGGTAGAGAAGGTATTATTGACTTCAACAATAAATTTTCGAATAATAGTACCAGCTTCAGACTTTTGTTTTAACAAGAATACCCAAGATAATCTGGAAAAATCATCAACAGCAACCATATAATAATGATGTCCGTGAAGATCGGGGACGCAACTCGGACCCTAAATATCAAAGTGAAACAGTTCAAACAACCGACTACTATGACGACTCGGACGAACTGGAAACGAAGATCGATGGTGTTTCCCGAGCTGACAGGCTTCACAATCCAATGCAGTACGGGTAGATATCTGCGGCAAGACATGACACATCTTCTGCAGAGGTATATGGCCAAAGCGAAGATGCCAAAGGAATGGAGAAACAGATGGAGAGGGAATAGTAGCGGCACCAGCACATGATGATATAGCAAGCTTATACCAACCTCTGCTCACGGCCACTTCCAATCATCCTGCCAGTCAGTATGTCTTGAAACACAAAAGTAGAGGGGTCAAAGATGGCACGACAATGTAAATCTTTCGTAAGCTGGCTAATTGACAACAAGTTCATCTGAAAGTCAGGTGCGTGTAAGACATTCTGAAGACTCAAAGAAGGCGTCAGAGTGATCTCCCCCTGACCAATAATGGGTAATCGGACCCCATTGGCAATAACAACTGATCGGCCTAGTGCAAGTGCTCTATAGGTAGTAAACTACAATCTGTCGCCGCACATATGGTGGGAGGCCCCAGAATCCATAATCCAGTCTGTCAAGTCCGAGCAAGTAGTACTGGTAAGTGTATAAGGAGTACTTGAGGAGCTAGAGGACGCTCTGGTTGAAGCTGCAACATCCGTAGAACCTGGAGACGGAGACGTTGGTGTAGTTATCATCTCACGAAGTCGGGAGACAATATCGTCAAAGCGAGCATCAGGAAGAGTCGCAGCGGTAGCCTCAGTCTGCTCAGCAACACGTGCTGAGGCTGGATATCCATGCTTGTGAAAGCATGTCTCCTCAGAGTGGCCTGGACGGTGACAGTGAGTACAGGGGCCACGGTGTCTATCTCCCCCTCGACCACGAGGTCCTCGACCCTGAAAATGTGACGCTCCTCCTCGGCCACGTGTGGCAGCCATAGCTGAAGGGGTAGGCTGGGCGGTAGATGTCGAGGCAGTAGTAATCTTGCTCAATCGCTTATACACCTCCTTCATCGGTGGAATAGTCTCGCCTGTCAGAAGTTGAGTACGAGCCGCATCGTACTCATGATCAAGAGAGGACCGAAATACGTCGGTCATGGTGGCATTTCGGTATGCCTGCTGTTGTTCCGTACTGGTAGTGATCGGCATGAAGCTATGCAATCTCTCGAACATGCCCCGTAGATGAGAGAAATGTGCATGTAATGGCTTCCTATTCTGTTTCGTAGAGAAGATGTCGAATTGTAACTGGAGAATCTTGCTCTCATTCTTGGACTGCCCATATGTAGCGGCCAGTATACCCCACATAGCCTTTGCTGTGGGTTGATTCACAATATCATTTGCTATCTCTGTAATCAGCGTCCTAGAGAGCCAAATACGGGCATACGCATCGTCTTGCTTCCACGTCACATTTGCTCCAGTCTTGTCCTCCGGTTCGGATTCTGTCAGAATGTGTTCCTTATTGTGGCACTGCATCAGGGTGCGGAACTGCATAGACCATAGTTCATAGTTGGTCCCATCCATCTTGATTATTGGGGCTGGGCCTTTGAAGGCACCCGAGGATGTAAACACGTCACCCTTATTTTCTGACATGATTGATGAAGAGCCGCAGATCGACGGAGATTAGCAAAATAGGCGGTCTACAGTATCATATGAGGGATAGGTTGTATGTGTAGACTCATACAACCATCCCTAGTCCTTGTTGGAGTGCCGACCCTAGTTCACAGGGTGCAAATACGACGTCTGTGGCGGCCTGTGCCGCGCGAGTAGGCTGGAGTTGCTCGGGAAATCGCCTCGGGGCCGCCGGGGGGAGGGGGGGTGGAGGACTTTTAGGGTTTGGGTTTTGGGTGGGATACCGAGACCACGGTCTAGGACCGTTGCTCCGATACCATGATAGGAGAAAAGAACTCGATGCATTATACGTACCCGAGGGCTCTCTTATATAGGAGAATAGCCCTGGGTTAATTACAAGATAAGTACTCTGAGAAACATGAATTAAATAAGAAAGACATAACACAATAATTAACTTAACAGTAATCCTGCAAGTTAAAGATAAAATAATATACGAGTGACTTGCGATCGATGCATGTTATCATTAAAACCAAAGTAAGAGAGAATAAGCACAAGTTCTGTTAAACTGAGAAACAAAGAATTAACACGTCAACCAATGATTGCCACCACCACTGGGTTAATGTCTATAACTGATCGCAACACATCTGAAAACCATCATCGCCCCTACAGACCTTAGGGCTTGGCCCATCGATTGCTTATATCTGTTTAGTATAGGAACCCTTGAGATCTTAAATAATCACGGCCGTAGTACGTCATGTTCCCCATCAAAGAATTAAAAACACCACCAATCAAGGAAGATTCTTCTGCTGCAAGCACAACCTAGACTTCGGTAGTAGAAAGGCCTCTGACACACATTGGATTACCCATATGCACCACATGTTCACCGAAGCCTCCCAAAATGCGCTCCAAGTCCACGTGTGCCTGCAAAACATCGAGGAACCTTGTACCTATCAAGATGTTCGACGTAGGACTACTAGGTGCTTTTACACTTGGTCCAACATGGCCTCCTTGACTGGCCATCGGTTTTCAACATAGCCTCCAAAATGGTGACCTTGCCTTAAGCAACCACCGAGGGTTGTTTGGTCACTATTGCACTCCCATTACGAGATCAGACTTTACAGATTTTGCAACTAGTTCTTCGATGTCCTCCTCCGCCCTGGAAGGAGCGCAACTTGCCCCTGCTCTCGAAAGCAAAGTGTCTAGGATTCCCACAGCGGAAGCAAATCCGAAGGTGTGCGGGCGCAACCCCATCACTGCTGCCCTTACCCCTCCGGTGGCACCGCACAATTCGCCCACCATCCTCCCCTTCACTCTTTGCATTGGTGGCCCTCGATATCCTTGTGCTCCCATGCACAGGATTCCAATGATGAGTCCTGAAGAAACACAGCTTTTCTTCCTCACCCTCTCCATCTCCCTCTTCCTCTTTCTCCCTCTCATTCTCCATATCTCCCAGTCAACTCAACATACTCTGAATACAGTCCCCTATGGTAGAAGGCATTCCATCATTTATAATAATATTTAACCTGGATGTGCGCCATTTTTGTGCCCACCCTTTTCTTAAAACAAAAATACAATTTGGAAGTTGATGGCTGATTCTGGTTTGCGTTTTTATAAAAGATCAACGACGATCATCTTCGAAATCCCTCCCCCGCATGGACTGTGGCCATCTTTGTTTTGGAATGGTGATTATTAGATTGTCCTTGTTCTTCTAGTATGATAGCATATGTTGACATTTTCTTCTTATAATAGAGGGTTGCTATGATTGATACCATGACAGCATGACATACTTAAATTTATATTTTGTAAGAAGCTTAGAAACCATACTTGACCTTCTTATATTTTTGTAGTCTTGGGTACCTTGTAGTTATACTTTAGTTAGCCTGCAAGGCTGAAGGCTCCTGGTTTCTGATAGTGAAAGAGCTAGTCATATTATATGATGAGGGGCATTTTCTTTTGTAAAGATCATTAACCGATGGTGATGGGTGGATAGTAGTGTATATTACAATGGTATTCTGTGCTACCCATCACTTCTCTATTGAGAGGTTCCCTTGTTGTACCTCCTTATTCGACTGCATCTATTTGCACTGAAATAGGATGGATACATACTATGCAGCACACTGATATTGATATATGTAATTTGTTGAATTATGGATAGTCTTCTTCCACTTTGCGCAATGGAAGGCCATCGTGTGGTGAGAACTCGGTAAATTGTATTCATCCATCTTTTTTCTGCATGTAGGTGACTCATCCTTTGTGTGATAGGACAGCTATAAATTCTCGTCTTGATGCAGTTTCAGAGATATTGGATTCAATTGGATGCAGTGGAGCTTCATATGATCCAGTTCAGCTAGATGAGAAATCTTTGAACTTTGCGCACCCAGAAATTGATTATCTTCTTTCTCTAGTTTTGAGGACATTGTCAAGTGTACCTGATGTCCAGAGGGGATTAACGAGGATACTTCATCGAACTGCCACTCCCTCAGAGGTATGTTCTTTGTGGACGTGATATCTTGGCATTGATTTGTTGCCTTGATGTTATAGCCCATTTTTTCGTATGAAGATGGAAATTGTTAAAAAGAATCTAATGGTAGATGTAAACCAAGGTGTTTTCATGCGAAATGTTCTTTTGGGATGGAAATCATGACAACCAGCTTAGATTAGTTGAAATAGATGCCCTCTAGTTCTATCACGTGGGTTTGTAGATCTCAGTGCATTTTCAAACTTCTTGAATATTCCATTTTGTATCTGATGGAATTTTCTTTCATATGTGGAAGCATCTTAGTTTTTTATACGACCTTGACAAGAATATGTGTTGAGATATATACATCTATTTATTGTTATCTTGTAATTTTCTATTTCCTTTGTCTCTTTATGTAATTTTCCCTTAGAGCTTTTCTCCTATATAAGAGAGCTCAAGGGCTACGGTGAATGCATCTCTTTCATTTTAATCCTTTCCACATGGTATCAGAGCGACGGTCCTAGACCGGAGCATGTGCCCTAGAATCCAAACCCCACCAAAACCCTAGAGCTCGCACGACATGCAACCAACTGCTGCCCGCCCGCAGGCAGTAGCCCACCGCTGTCGCCGCCCTCGCAGGCAGCAACCGTTGCGGCTGCAGTCCTCCGCCGCCACCCTCACGCGTAAGGGGCATCGTCGTGGCTCTCCCCCTCCCCCGAGGGCTCGAGTTTGGAAGGGCTGCTCTATCTTGGTCCTTGTAGGCTCGAATAGGTCTGATTTGGTTCCTAGAGCGTGATTTTTCATCTTCTAAAATCATCCTAGGTACCTAAAGAAACTTTTTGTTGATGGAAGAGGTTGTGGTATGAGTCTACACCCACAACCATCTTCCTATATGTCTGTGTAGACATAGTTATTCCAGTTTGCAACCCCAGTCTTGGAGATCGTTGACATCATGTCAGACAACAAAGCAAATGCTCCATCCTTGGGTGCCTTCAAAGGTCCAACACCCATCATGAAGATGGATGGAACGAACTATAAACTGTGGGCCATGCAGTTCATGAGTCTAATGCAATGTAATGGCAACTTGGCAAGAAGCATATCCTCACACAGGAGGAGCATGCTGACAAGACTAGTGTTGACGCCTCATGGGAGGTAGATGATGCTTATGCATGTGTATGACGGTGTCCATGGAGATAACCGTTGATATATTGAGTCAGCCCACGACCAAGGCTATGTGGGACATTCTCGCTGCTACATACTTTCCAGAAAAGAACGAGTCGAAGATTCTGCAACTTTAACACGACATCTTCACGTCTAAGCAGAATGGTCGCCCTCTCCATACCCTTTATACTTCTTTAAGGGGTATGTTTGAGAAGTTACATGGTTACATTCCCTTGACTGCTACACCAGAACAACTCAAGGCATATAGGGATTCGATGATGATTGGAGTTTTTCTAGCGACACTTGACTCTGAGTATGATGCTGCTAGAGCACAGATTCTTACTGATGCCACTATACCTCCAATGGAGGAGGTATATCGCAAGCTGGGCAGGCTCTCCATATCTTCTGGTGGTACTCAGTTGTCTCAGACTTCTTCAGCCATGGCAACATCTCGTGGTGGGGGGGGCCCTACATAGTTCCGTGGCCGAGGTAGCTATGGAAGAGGAGGGGGCAGTCGACCGACTCGTCAACCTTGCACTTACTGCCACATGCCAGGTCATTCTGAGGAAACATGCTATTCTAAGCTTGGGTTTCCCGCTTCAGCACGTGTGGCAGAACAGATTCAATGCATTTGATCAGAGATTTGATGAGTTAGTAGCGCGACTCAGGGAGATTATGCCCTCCTGGGTCAACTAGCTCTCCGTCAGGATCTTCAGAGGTAGCAACCTCAGCTTCTGCATCTACATCAGGTATAGCTTATGCTTTTACTAGCTGTTACAGAGCTGACTTGCCGGAATGGATTATGGATTCAGGAGCTTCCCATCATCTCTGTGGTGACAGAGGGCAGTTTTGTACCTATAACCCAACTCAGTCAGGAAGATCAGTTGTGATTACAAATGGGACACACTCTCCCATTACTGGTCAGGGGAGGTGTAGTTGATGCGGCTTCAGAACGTTCTTATGCTTCTGAATTATCTATGAATTTACTATCTATTAGCCAAATCACCAAAGATTTACATTGTCGTGCCATATTTGACCCTTCTGCTCTTGTATTTCAGGACATTCTTACGGACAGAGTGATTGGTTCTGGTCGTGAGCAAGGAGGCCAGTACATACTGGTGTAATCTCCTTATGCTGGTGCCTCTTCTCTTCGCACTGGATCTGTTTCTCTCTATATGTGGCATCTTCGGTTTGGTCATCTTCCTCTGCAAAAGCTCATCACGTTCTTCTTCAGATTTCTCCTCGCTCTACTTTTTAGTGCAAAGTCTGCCAGCTTGGGAAACATCATAGGTCCACATTCCATAGTCGTCAGGGTCAAAGTAGCCATAGTCTTTTTGAGTTGTTTCATTTTGATATTTAGGGTCCCAATTATGTCCCAGATCTTCAGGGCATTGGCTTTATCTTGTTGCTGTTGATGAATTCTCTAGATTGTCGTGGGCTTTTCTTCTTAAGAACAAGTTTGATGTTGGTCCTGTTATTCAGTCCTTTATTAATGAAATAAGGAATGCATTTTCTGCTAATGTCAAGTATATACGTTCTGATAATGCACTTGAATTCTGCAGTACTCAACTTTCTCAGTTCCTTAGATCCTATGGTATTGTGCATCGGACATCTTGTGCGTATACTTCTCAACAGAATGGGGTGGCTGAGAGGAAACATCGCCATATTTTGGATGTTACTAGGACTCTTCTGATTCATAGCCGTGCTCCCCATTCTTACCGGGGGACGCGATCTCATTGCATGTTATTTGGTGAATCGTATGCTTTCATCGGTTCTGGGGGAGAAGATCCTGTTCTTGATTGCGTTTCCTGAGACTAATGTTTTCTCTCTCACGCCTCGTGTTTTTGGATTCGTTGCTTTTGTTCATCAGATGTCTCCATGTCTTGACAAGCTCTCTCCTAGAGCGATCAAGTGTGTGTTTGTTGGGTATTCCAATACCTAAAAGGGGTTTATATTCACTTCTCATGTTGCTTTAGGCGATCAGATTGCCGACATGTTTACCAAAGCTCTTGCAAAGGGGCCTTTTCACCTTTTTTTTTTGACACTCGGCCTTTTCACCTTTGCTGTTCCAAGCTGAGCATGATAGATATATATGCTCCAGCTTGAGGGGGAGTGTTGAGATATTTATATCTCTTTATTGTTATCTTGTAATTTTCTATTTCCTTTGTCTCTTTATGTAATTTTCATATGTGGAAGCATCTTAGTTTTTTATACGACCTTGATAGGCATATGCAAGCATATGTGGAATTTTCTTTTATATGTGGAAGCATCTTAGTTTTTTATTCGACCTTGATAGGCATATGCAAACATAACTGGTAATGGAAAATGGTATAAAGCGTAAAAAGATTTTAGTAGATGTTGACAGGCGAATAGAAGGGAATGAACTGGTTCATTAATGTGAACCCAAATCCTCTTAATGTAAGAGGAGGTCTATTTGTAAACTAGATCCATACCCACACTTGAGAAAGAAGAACCAAATAAGAAAAGTTAGATGGATCTGTATACGCTGAAAATCGACTTAAATATTTATTTTCAGCACAGTTAATTTAGAGCGTTGATATTATGGAAAACTGATGCAGCTTGGAACGAAGAATTAGGGCAAAATTAGGATGTCAGCATGTCCAATTTTGTCCATTTAGGGTTTCTGTCTGTTAATCTGAGTCTGATTAAATTTAGGGTCAAGTTATTTTATTTTTGTCCATGAGAAGAAAAGAATGAATTCTTTATTCATGAAGTCCTAGGGTTCTCTTATATAGGAGAGTAACCTGTTGGGCTAATTACATTAAAAAGACAAAGAAAATGAATAAAATACATAAAAGACATGAAAGATAACTAATATCTCAACACTCCCATCTAGCTGGAGTGTAGTTAACTATCAGGCTAAGCTTGAAGCAACATCTCTGGTAAGGTCTTCTGGCTAGGGCCTTGGTAAGTACATATGTTGTCTGGTCTCCAGAGCTGACATGAGTAGAGATGAGACCCTTCTGTATCATGTCACAAGTGTAGTGACAATCCACCTCAATGTGCTTGGTCCTCTCATGGAAGGATGGGTTGTTGGCGATGAAGAGATCAACCTGGTTGTCGCATTGGAGGTGCATGTAAAGAGGCACCTCAGCAGCTAGGTCAGTAAGAACAGATCTGACTCAATCATCTCCATACTAGCTTGTGCCATTTTCCTATATTCTGATTCTGCACTAGATTTAGAACCACAGTCTGCTTCTTGCTCTTCCATGACATCAATGAACTTCCTATGAATACTGCAAAGATAGAAGTAGATTTTCTGTCCTTCAGCATAATTTGCATCTGCACATGCTGTAACTGCAAGGGAATGTACGTCTGCTAAATTGAAGATTAATACCATGTGAGGCCTTCAGATATCTCAAAATCATATGGGCTGCATCCATATGTGCCTATCTAGGCTGCTCATAAACTGACTCACTTTGCTCACAACAAAGGATATATCTGGCCTGGTGATAGTCACATAAAGAAGCTTCCCAACAAGCTCCATGTACCTCCTCTTATCGACATCATTAGTGTCATGTCATCATCATAGAGCTTCATGCTTAGGTCCATAGGAGTAGTGGTAGGCATGTAATTTGTCACACATGTCTTAGGGAGAAGATCTGTAACGTACTTCCTCTGTCATCACAAGACCTCATTGGTTCCTAGCAAACTCCAGTCCAAGGAAGTAACATAGACTACTAAGGTCCTTGGTTACAAAATGCTGACCTAGGAAATTCTTAGCAGCCTGGATGCCCTGCTCATCATCCCCTGTAACAATGATATCATCAACACAAATAAGTATGGCAACTTTACCTCTCTGAGTCCTCTGAACAAATAAAGAATGGTCGGCAGTCAATCTCACAAACCCCTATTGCTCTATCAAATTCGCTAACTTCTGGGACCATGCTCTTGGGCTCTGCTTATGACCATAGATGGCTTTGTGAAGCCTGCAAACCTTCTGACGCTCCCCCTAAGCAGCGAATCCAGGTGGCTACTGCTGTAAACCTCCTCTTTTAGATCACCATAGAGAAATGCGTTCTTCACATCAAGCTGATAGAGGGGCCTGATAAACCAAAATTACCCTATGCTAATATTGTCGAGTTGTTGTAGTCGGGTAAGCATGGTCCAATCAAAACAATCACACTACTGATGAATCAAGCAATCGAAAAATATGCGGTTTTATGTATTTTTAACCTGGGAAAACCCCATGGTCGACTCAAGGAGGCAAAGGAACAATTTGAGGTTCAAATTATCAAACTTAATGCACAGTTTTCAAGAGAAGTTTTTTTGGTATTTTTTATGCAATATGATGCAAATGCAAAACGCGAATTAATTGTATTCTTAAGGAAAATATGCAACTTAGACCAATTAAGTTTTAGTTCAAAATCATATACAATTAGGCAAACGGTATTTTTCTGTGAACCTAGTTCAATGATGTCATGAAACATATTTTTGTATATTTTAAGTGCTAATATGCATGCATGAAAGATATCGCGCTGTAGCTGCAAGATCTTTGTCTCATTCCTCGCTTGGGAATAAGTGTCTGCAAGGATATCCCACATCGTCTTGGTGGTGGGTTGATGTAACACATAATTGGCGATCTCTATCGTAATGTACCAGAAAGCCAAACCTTGACATACGCATCATCTGCCTCCCACGAGGCATTGACACCAGTTTTCTCAACCGACTCTTCCTCGGTAAGAATATGTTTCTTACCGTAGACTTCACGAGGCTCATGAACTACATGATCCATAGCTCGTAGTTCGTCCCGTCCATCTTGACAATCGGAGCTGGATCTCTGAAAGCGCCTGGGCGGGGATATCAACTTTGCTCTCTGACATATTGTCGGATGAAGAAAATTAGGCTTTTGTAGATGAATATAACTTTGTCTACACAGACATATAGGAATTTGATTGCATGTGTAGACTTATGCAATTAAATCCATCAACATTGGAGAGGGTTGTCGCCAACGAAGAAGAGGGTCCTCGGCAACGACTGCAGAAGAGGTGATTGAGGCGAAGAGGAGGGCTGCCGGCAGTCGCGGTGCCCGATGGGAACAACGGTGGTGGTGACGCCCGATGTGGGGCGATGACGGTAGCGATGCTCGACGGGGGGCGGGGGGTGGCAGAGGGGGGGGGGGCTTGGCGGGTGGGGCTAGGGTTTTTTTCTCGGATACGAGAGCTCCGACCTAGAACCGTCGCTCTGTTACCATGTTGGGAAAAGAATAATAGTTGTTTATTCTTTGGAATCCTAGGTTCTCTTATATAGATGAGAGACCTATGGGTAAATTACATAAGACATACCAAGGAATAAAATAAGAAAATAGTACAGAAACATTAATATATCTCTACATCTATCGGGGAGAGGGTGTATCATGATTGAGAAAAGACGAGTTCAATGGTCGAAGGGGTGGATGCGCGTTGCTTAGGATGTGAGAATGGGATAGAAGGCATTGATCACATATTTTTCAGGTGTTCAGAATCAAGACGACCGTGGGAGATGAATTTACTAGGGGTATCTTTTCATCATGAGGAGTCTTTCTGAGCTTCAATCGGTGATGACTAGAGGTGATCAACAGAGGGTAGGCAAAGAGTCATTGCCACCATCTGGGCTATCTAGCTTGCCAGAAACATGGTCATCTTTAAACATGAGTGCATTTCTTGTGAAAATGTGATGGCACATATTCGAGTGCTTGTGGATGGGTGGTCTGTATAATTTGGTGCATCATTGTATCTTTTATTTGATTATCTTTAATATAAAGATGGGCTAGGGTGGACATCTTTATGGTGTATACCCCATACTTTCTCAAAAAAAGGACAATCTTGTGGCACTCACAATCATGTGCGAAGTGTGTGTAGTGTCGAAACAGTCTTACTACTCAAATGGATGATACTCTTGTGGCACTCACAATCATGTGCGAAGTGTGTGTAGTGTCGAAACAGTCTTACTACTCAAATGGATGATACTCGTTCCGTTGTCAATTTTTGGAGGGGGATATCTTCAAATCTGCTTGAGATTATGCCTTTCTTGAAGTTTGTGGTGGGTTATGGTGATGACTGTCAGAAAAGGGCTCTTTAAACTATCAATTCCTAATGTTATTTGCTTAAGGGGCTGATCGAGAGTTGTTTGTGGTGATGGAGGTTCGGAGGGAACTTAGGCCGGATTTTTGGAT
This sequence comes from Ottelia alismoides, assembly GCA_037367405.1. Classification (NCBI taxonomy): domain Eukaryota; kingdom Viridiplantae; phylum Streptophyta; class Magnoliopsida; order Alismatales; family Hydrocharitaceae; genus Ottelia; species Ottelia alismoides. The sequence continues at coordinate 162,528 of JAZKJV010009654.1, read as the reverse complement.
AAGAGGATGCATGAGTTCTTGAAATTAACTAGTCTTCTTGTTTGTGTGGAGGTCTCGATTAATGGGTGTAATTATCTAATATAGAACGATGATCATTTTTTTTGGTGAAGAAGGCTTTTGTGGCTCTTTCTATTTTTGGATGCTGAAGATATAGCATGAGAGTTGCAAGCTTATGGGATATATTAGGCGACATTACATATGAAGATCTTCATTTGGTTGTCGAGAATGGGGTGCCTCACGATGAAGGCAAATAAAGCGAAGATTCCTCGTGGTTATTATGTGGTGTTCACAATATGCTCAGGCACAACAGAGGATTTAGAGCATTTATTCTTCACCTTTCTACATAGTTGGGAGGCTTGACATGACTCACCATTTTACTGGCTAGACCATCTATTCAATAGAGGGCTTTTGAGCTAGGTTGCAAGGTGGAAAGGGACGCTCTCGCTCTATCATGATTTTTGTAATTTTTTGAAGGATCAATATTTCTTAATTTAGGGTGGTGCACCATTTTGGTACACATCCTTTTTACCCTAACAAAGGAGAACAAGTCGCCAAATAGCAACAAATCTTGAAGTAATGAACTTGAACCAACTTTCTAAAATAAAGACAAATGTGCAGCAATCACAATATCAAAACTGAATGTAGTTCGAGATGACTGGGATGCCCACCATACTCTGTGGGAGAAGTGACCTAGTAACCATGTTAACTTCTTGATTTATCTCACTTGAACATGTGCACCGTGTAAAAGTTGCACTCTACATCCAAATCTCTCATGAGAAGTGATGTGGGGTTAAAGACATGGCCCTGTATGACATAACAGGTGGATCTTCCACATGATCTGGCTAATTGTCTGAACCTTTCTTATTCTTAGCACTTTTCATGCCTCCTCTGGTAAGGTGCTGTCATTTTTGTACTTGCTCATGTAGTCATCGAAATCTTAAAAATGCTACCAAGTCAGCGAGAAGTGCAGTTACTTTTTTTTTTTGTAGATGCAAATTCTTAACCTTGATTGTCATTATTGCCATTATGGTGTATGTTGATTTCCTTATCATAACATCTTTTTATCCTTTTTTATTTTAACATTTGAATTTAATTTAAATTTATATGATTATTATTTTTTGTCATATGCTGACGTTACTTGTAGTTTGTGAGCGTCATTCATGCTATATTACTTGCTGGAAAGCAACTACAACGTCTTCAGCTTGAGGAAGATGCAGCCAACGGGGAGCCACTCCTAACTGTAAAATCTTCTTTACTGAGAAGGTTGATTATGACTGCTTCCTCTTCCACATTAACAACCCAAGCAGCAAAATTACTGTCATGTCTGAACAAGGATGCAACTGATAAGGGCGATATGATGAATCTTTTTATCACTTCTGATAATCAATTCCCTGAGGTACGAAAAAGATTTACATGTTTATCATTATTATGGTTTGGATTAAAAAGCTTTTGTTTTGCAGGTAGCAAAAGGCCTTTTAGATATCCAAGTAGTGCATGAGAAATTGAATTTACTGATTCCAAAGTACGAAAAACAGCTTGGAGTGCAGAATATGGAATTTTCAAGTGTCTCCGGGACTACGCATCTGATTGAAGTAATTTGTCAAATCTCACAAAAAATTACTTGCTTTTTGTACCGAGGTTGTTTTGTATTTGTTGAGATATTTATCTCTTTATATTTTGGGTAAATTACAATTTGGGTCCCCATCTATGGGTCAGATCTCAGAATGGGTCCCGATCTTTAAATTGTAACGATTTGGGTCCCAGGGCCATTAATGTAAGGAACTTTTTAAGGCTAATGACGAGTATGCCCTTGTTTAAAAGTTGGAACTCACCCCCCATTCCCTTTTCAAAAAGGGCATCTTCGTCATGAACCCCAAAATTTCCATTTCCTAAATGGTCCTGGGACCCGAATCGTTACAATTTAAAGATCGGGACCCATTCTGGGATCAGACCCATAGACGAGGACCCAAATTGTAATTTACCCTTATATTTATTTCATATTTTTATTTTTTTCATGTACCTCTCATGTAATTTACCTAGGGCTTTTCTCCTATATAAGAGAGCCCTAGGGTCTCAATAATAAATATGTTCTATTCATTTTCTCTAACATGGTATCAGAGCAACGGTCCTATATCGGGGTTCCCATATCTCCCTAAACCCTACTCCCCCCGCCGACCAGCAAGCCCACTATCACAAGAATGTTAAAAAGAATGTGATGTCTTTTGTTGTAATCAATATAGATAAGTGGAGTTACATATCACAAGTGTAAGTGAGCTTAGCTGTTATTTTAGATCAATACCATTAGAGAAATTATTTCCGTTACCCCTGTAGTTTGGTGCCTAGTTCGATTGTCCCTCTATCCTATTGGTCAAGGGAAAAGAATCCTCTATATTTACACCTATTTAAGCATTTTAGCCCCGACCGTCATTAACAATGGCAACATTTTTCATTGAGACAAGAATAAAATCATTCGATGCTTCGAGATGAGAGAGAAAGGACGTTGAACTAGTTATTCAGGAACTAGATTATAGGGGAAAGAAGTAAGGCAGAGGGTGGTAGCAATCAAGCAGCTGGACAAGAAAGCAGGAGGTCTGCTCGGGAAAATGATCAAACAAATGGTCTGAGGGTGGACCCAGGTGTCAGCACCATACACATTGGTGAGATCTTACCAACAATTATAATATTATTCAAACTTGTAGATATATATATTTCATATTTCCGTACTCTTTTATCTATTCTGTTTTCTTTTGCCAGTCTTATGTAATTTACCCATAGGTCTCTCCTCTGTATAAGAGAGCCTAAGGTTCAATGGAATAAACAAGTTGCTTATTTTCCCAACATGGTATCAGAGCGGCGGTCCTAGGCCGGAGCTCTTGTTACCCTAACCCTAACCCTAATCCTCTCCACCTCTCTCCCTCGAAGGAGGCGTCTCCTCATCTGCCTGGCAGCTGCAGCAACCTGCTGCTCCCCATGTTTTCTTTTATGCGACAACAACCTCCAGCCTAGGCTGCAACCTCCTCTTCCTTCCATCGGTGACAACCCCCTCCTCCTACTCCATTGGAGGCATCCGTAGGGGTTCGGTTGTGGTGATGTAGGCGATTGCATAATGTCAGTGTAGACGATTCTCTCTTTAGTTTTCTACCCTAGTCTTCTTCGTCCGGCAATATATCAGAGAACAAGGTAGATATCCTCACCGCAGGCACCTTCAGAGGTCCCACGCCTATTGTCAAAATGGATGGGTCGAATTATGAGTTGTGGGCCATGCAGTTCCTGAGCCTAATGAAGTCGATGGGTAAGAAGCATATTCTTATCGAGGAAGAGCCGGCGGAGAAGACATGGTTGAATGTCTCATGGGAGGCCGATGACGCATATGCTTAAGTTTGGTTGTCTGGTACCTTGATAACAGAGATTGCTAATGCTGTCTTGCCTCGACCCACTGTCAAAGTAATGTAGGATATACTTGCCGCTGCTTATTCCCAGGCGAGGAATGAGACGAAGATTTTGCAGCTGCATCATGATATTTTTACTATAAAGCAGAATGGACGTCCCCTTCATGCTCACTATACTGCCTTGCGCAGAATGTTTGAGAAGCTACATAGATTCATGCCTCTCATCGCTACTCCGGAGCAACTAAAGACGTATCGGAATGTCACGATGATTGGTGTCTTCTTGGCGTCTCTTGACTCGTAGTACGAGACAACTTCCTCCAGACGCTGGCAGATGCTACTATTCCTCCCATGTAGGAAACTTTTCGTAGATTGAGCCGAATCAATATTTCATCCCCTACTCCAATGTCGAATTCTTTTGCTACGGCAGCCTCCTGTGGGAGGGGGAGTATCTTGCATTTTTGTGGATGTGGACCACGTGGTAGAAGTGGCCATGGTCACGAAACTTTCTGTACGCACTGTCATCGATCTGGTCATACAAAAGATACATGCTACTCCAAGCATGGCTTCCCATCATCAGCCCGTGTAGCAGAGCAGGTTACCTCTCATGCAGCTTCATCCTCATCAGATCAGAGATATGATGAGCTTGTGTCTCGACTACGAGACATCATGCCTCCATATAGCACCTCTTCACCTGTTTCAGAGAACAATTCAGACATTGTTGCTACTGCCGATGCCAGTACCTCAGGTAGCATTCATGCCTTTACTTCTTGTCATGGTTCATTTATTACAGAGTGGATCATTGATTCTGGAGCAACACACCATTTGTGTGGAGATAGAGATCGGCTCACAACCTATATGTAGGTTCCTCTAGGGAGGACCGTGGTTATAGCAGATGAGACTCATTCCCCCATGACAGAGCATGGGGAGATTAGCTTCACACCCTCTATGCGATTACAGACTATGTTACATGCTTCTGACTTCTCTATGAGCTTATTGTCTATTAGTTAGATTACCAAGGATTTATATTGTCGGGCCATATTTGACCCATCGTCTCTTGTGTTTCAGGACATTCTTACAGGCAGGGTGATTGGCTGTGGCGGTGAGCAGGGAGGCCTCTATCGACTGGTCCAAACCCCATATAATAGACTGTCCTCTCATTTCACTGGACCCATTTTCTCCTACTTATGGCATCTGCGCTTTGATCGTCTTCCACTTCAGAGAATGCATCAAGTTCTTCCCCAGATTTCACCTCGCTCATCATTCAATTGTGAGGCATGTCAGTTGGGAAAGCATTATCGGTCTGTTTTCCCTAGTCGTCAGAGTCGGAGCAGTAGATCCCCTTCTGAGTTTTTCCATGTGGACATTTGGGGTCCAAGTCATGTTCCCGATCATCAGTGACACAAGTTCTATTTAGTCATAGTGGATGATTTTAGTCGTCTGTCTTGGGTCTTTTTGTTGAAAAATAAATCTGAAGCTGAAAGCACCATTATGAATTTTATTAAAGAAGTACAGAATGTTTTTTCTACATCATTCAAAATTGTGAGAACTGATAATGTGTTGGAATTATGTACTCGTGTGCTTTCATAGTTCTTTTCATCTTATGGGATTCTCCATCAAACATCATGCACATGCACTTCTCAACAAAATGATATTGTCAAAAAAAAGCACAGTCACTTACTTGATATCACTCATACTCTCCTTATTCAGAGTCGTGCTCCACATTCGTTCTGGGGTGATGCTGTTCTTACAGCTTGCTATCTTGTGAACCGTATGCCCTCATCAGTGTTGGGGGAGAAGATACCTTTTTCTCTTATATTTCCAGATAAGGAGTTGTTCTCTCTCACCCCTTGTGTGTTTGGGTCTGTTGCGTTTGTTCATCGGTTGTCTCCAAGGATTGACAAGCTCTCTTTTAGAGCTGTCAAATGTGTTTTTATCGGGTACTTTAGGATGTAGAAGGGATATAGATGGTATGACTCGTTACACAAGAAGTATTATATCAACGCATATGTCACATTTTTTGAATTGGTCACGTATTTCTCTCCTACATGTGACATGTTTACTTCTTCAGATTCGATTGATGTGGTTTACATGCATCCTCCACCCGTGAGTCCACCACCTTCATTACCATCTCCGTCCCCCGTCTACATCACATCCTCCATCTCCCCTGTCAGCCCCACCACCACCCATTGTTCCTGTTCCGCCACTACCCAAGCACTACAGTCGACGACCTGCTCCTGTTCATGCTTATGGTCCATCATCCAACACGCCTTATGTTTGTCATGAATACATTATTTCTAGAGCCTAAAAAAAAATACATTATTTCTAACGATGGGACTGGAGATGTTTTTCAGCAGATATTCTTTTAGGAGGCTGATGTTCAGGTTACTGGCAGGACTGATGATGACCTTGATGTGCCTATTGCTATTAGGAAGCAGAAGCGTACCTGTGCTTCATATCCAGTTGCTTCTCATGTCACCTTCGATCGCCTGACGAGAGACTTCAGGAGGTTTGTTGTTTTGTTGTCTGCCGTGGATATACCACAGAATTACCAGGAGGCCTTGATGGACAATTGCTGACGTTTAGCTATGGAGGAGATGGCGGCTTTATAGTCGAGAGGTTCCTGGAGCCTGGTTCCTGCTCCTTCTGGGGCGTCTATAGTCAGCTACTAATGGGTGTTTACAGTGAAACATAATGCAGATGGGAGCATTGATCGGTACAAGGCCAGACTAGTGGCACGAGGCTTTACTCAGACATATGGTGTGTATTATATAGATACCTTCTCTCCGGTTGCTCGTTACTCTACCCTATAGATTCTTTTATCAGTTTTACTGGTTCGAGACTGGCCTTTGTTTCAGCTTGATGTTAAAAATGCTATTCTATATGGCGATCTTCAGGAGGAAGTCTACATGTAGCAGCCACCAGGATTTACTGTTGAGGGGGAGTAGTGTGTAGACTTCATAAGGCAATATATGGACTTAAGCAGAGCCTAAGAGCTTGGTTCCAGAAGCTCTCAGATTTGTTTAAAAAGCAGGGGTTCAAAAGTTCGAGTGCAGATCATTCTCTCTTCATACAAAGAACCTCCATAGGTACAATTGCTATTATGGTCTATGTTGATGATATACTCATTACAGGAGATGATATGCAAGGAATAAAGAGGGCGAAAGAATTTTTGGGTCGTGAATTTGTTACCAATGATCTTGGTATCTTTAGATATTTTTTGGGATTGGAGTTTGCCAGAAATCAGCAAGGACTTGTGAATCCACGGTCGTTGGAGAATGGAGTCTGAAATTCTCCTCGTTGGAGAACTGGTCTCTCCCATACTGGCTCAGAGAATGGGTTCTCTACTCTAGACTTGCTATGAATCCATTATAAAACCCTAAGTCTACTATGGCTCAGAGAATGAAATCTCTACTTTGGATTCTCTATGGACCACATGAAAACCTTGAGCCGACCAGATCAAGTATAGGAACCTCTCAAACAATGAACACAAACCTGTGCGCCTAGAACTGTAGACTCTGCAACAATCGCTAGAATCAGAGTATGACAATCTATGGATTCTGAAATCTAACCCATAGAACTATACATAATACTCCCCCTTTCTCCGATACCGGTTGGAATATATGACGTCGACCAAGTTGGGAGAAGACATGAAGATGGGGAAAAATATAAATCGCATCAGTCGATCTCTCCACTTTTTTCAGCTTTCTTTTTTTCCATTTCACTTTCCTTTTTTGTGTATATAATTTCTTTTTTTCTCTTTTTCTATATGCACCCCTTTTTTATTTTTTTTAAACCATTTTAAGGTTCGTCTTCTGGCCCTTCCTTTTCATTTCTTCTCAGAACTCACATCCCAATTTGGGCCCAATACAGTTCATGGCTCCCCCTTGCCAATATGTGTCAAAACTTTCTCATCCAAAAAAGGGAGCCACATCTTATTTAGGGTTCCCTTTTGGGGGAATCCCATATCTCAATTTTGGTTCTTCCTGATAAGGAAAGGTGATAGATGGCTATCACACCAGTGGCGCCAACGCATTGGAGGAGGGCCAATGCTGCTTGGAATGATTGAGTTTGCGTCACCAGGAGGGATGGAAGCTTCGCTCGTGGCTTCACCTTTGTCTTGGAGATCGATTGCCTGGAGCTGAGATTTGGAAGGGCGGTGCTACGAGCGAGAAGGACATATGGGGGCGTTGGCATGGTTTTAAGCTAGATGGTTATCTTGCACGTATACTTGGCGATAGGATGCTCCAACCTTGGGTTCCGTCGAGATACTAGAGTTGCGACGGTGCTAGATCCCTTCGTGCTTTGATAAGATGTCTGATGGACATCGTGCACTAGAGAGTTGTTGGATACGGAGTATTCACATGTCTGCATGTGTGAGATCAGCCTTGAAATTAGGGTTTTAGCCAAACCCTTGTTGATTGGAACCGCTTCTTCTTCACGTGGGTTTGAGTTCCAGGAACATGGGATGATCTATGGATTTGTAGATCTGGATGTCACTTGCAGAGTTAGGTTTCTGACAAAACCCTAGAACTTTTTTCAGAACACGCTAGAATCAATGGAACTTGCTCTCAAACAGGAACAAATCGTGTTAAAAACGCTTGATGGCACATAATTATGGTTTCGAAAAAGACTAGATCTTTTTACGAACTTAAACGATCTTGAATATGAACAAATAATAAATCTACAAGAAAACTCAGAATTGAACTGCAAAACCAAACTGATCAGGTCGACGTTGTAAAGACATTGGAGAATTAGGGTTTTAAGAAATCCTAGATTGAATCTTGAACTTGATCGCAAACATGAATAATAATACAGAATAATAATCTTCAATCCAAAATCATACCATCTCCGATACCATGTAGAAAATGATAATGCAGAAGTGTAATATCAGAGATAAAGAATATATAACAGTGGAAGAACACTGGGATTTAACGTGTAAACCTACTCCATGTGGAGCGAGATGAAACCACGAGAGAACGCCTCTTAAGGGATGAGTATTCTTTATTACTCTCTCTCTCTCAACTGATGCAATGGTTGCGGAGCTTCTTATATAGCCCCATAGACGGACCGGAGTCCCACTAACAATAGATTTGGGATTAAACCCGTGGATGTGATAATTGGACGTTGTAGGGATCCAATTATCCATCTCTACATATGACGCATACTCCAACAACATATCCTCATTTACATGATCCACAAATCTGGGAATCGATGTTTGAACAATACAAACCGTATTAATCTCCAGTCAACGCTATCATATGCTTTAGAAAAATAAACTTTTGAAATCAAACCCCTTGACCATCTTCTTTTCCAATCTGGAAGAATCTCGGTGCCCATTGCCAAGCTATCAATAATTTGCCTTCTCGTATAAAGGAAGATTGCAAAGTTGAAAAATGTCACCTAGGATCTGTTGCAGTTGTTTCGCAAATACCTCGACCGCCATTAAGTGAACCACATTAGACAACGTAATGGGTCGTAAGTCAGCCCTTTTCGACTCCTCCTTTTTGGAGCGCAGAAATAAGAGGGCTCTATTTGGTTACTGAACTTGGGCACCATCAACGTTCAAATAAAAATGAGCTTCTCTTGTCTCTTCCCGCTCAAAAGCCTTATCAAGCGTGAACTTTGCCCACCTGAAATGGATATGGCCCCCCGTGCCAAGCCACCTCCACTCCCTACATGGCATGCAATGAGAGAGCCAAGGTTCTGGAAAGCGGTATGCATATGCGTTCGGACAGATCACTGAACAACGATTAAGCGATATGCGGGGGCATATGCGGAGTATATGTGGTTCTACACGGTTTCCTTTTTTTTTTAATAAATAAAAACTACAAAGGTGACGACGATTGAGCTGATTTTCTTGTGAAATAAGGGGTCAGGTGCAACTAATTGTCCTTTTCATTATCCATCCACTTCCAGACGTGGTTCAAGGATGCAAATACACTATGAACATCAAGATTTATCATTCCATATTTACTGTTAGTTATTCAAATTTAAAACTAATCAGTATAATATTCCCCCTAAAATCTTCATATTAACATAATTGGTTGAAAACATTCTTCGTGTCATTATAGAGAGGCCTACGCCTATAAAATAGAAGAGAAAGAATCCAAAGCAAGTAGTAAGAAAGACAAAGAAACAAGCATAGATATTGGTTTCTGAGGAGTTCTTTTCAGTGTCCCCTTGCAAATTTAGAAGAACATACTGTTAACATTTTACCGAGTGATAAGATCTGCTAATGTACATTTTAGTTGTACAAGAAGGAACTACAATATATTTACTGAGCAATAAATATAAGAAAAGTATAAAAACTACAATAGATTTCTTGTTGTAGACAATATATTTAATGAGCAGTAAATACTTACGGTGCGTTCTTTGCAACCAACTGGCTCAAAAAACATCAAAAACCCTAAATAATCAAATTAACAACGTAATATCAAACAACTAAATGGCTAAAAAATCAAACATAAAAAACGAGGATCTAAAACATAAAAAAACAGACCTAAGTTGGCCTAAGAGGCGGAGGCACTTCGCACGATTGTAGGTGGAGGCAGAGGTGGTTTGGGGCGGCGATGGAGGCGGAGATTGGAAGAGGCGGGGTTGGAGGAGACGGTGGAGACCAGAATCGGGGGCTCGAGGGCTTCACTAAAACCATATCGAGGGGTTCTGGAAGTGAATCGAGTTTCGCTTAACCCTATCGGGCTCCCCTAACCCAATCGTATTCGAATCTTAAGATCTGTATCCACTTACCCATTTATGAAAGCCATCTTTCCAAGCGGGCGTACAACCCGCATATGCGGCCGCACGACCCATATATGCGCAAATGTCGCATAGAAGGGGGGCTTCGTGTATGCGGTGCACTGAAGAGGCCACACACGCATATGCGACTACATCTGCGGCCACATGGACTGCTTTCGTGAACACTGGGGAGAGCCTACAAAAATACCCGGCACTTGCTTGGCCCATATGTTGGTAGCCCTCAAAACGAACATCATCCGCTTGTACAACACAAAAAACATTCCGACTCCTAATGCAACTTGCCACCATATGAAAAAATCTTGAATTGACATCCTCCTCTTTTATCCACTTTGTCGTATTTGTCTCCACTTTCACCACTTTCCTATCCTCCTGAATAGTCTTACATGAAGTGGCCCTCTCCTCAAGCTCTTCTGTTGACAGGTTATGACAATCTTCCACTCCATCGAGGCTGCAAATCACTTACACTGCCTCATCTCACCGGCCATTCCGCCTTTCACATACCTCCTTTTTAACACGCAACTGCTTTCGTAGGGCCACCAACCTATGGTACAAATGGCTCGTAGCCGTAACCTCCCTCCCAAACCATATATCCCGACTGATCTGCATCCAGATCTCTGAAAGCATACTCTCGCAACCTTAGCTCTCTCAAATTTGAACATCGATTGGGAACAACCTCGTCTCCTGAAGCCTAGACAATGGGTGTATGATCCGACATGGACCTTGGATGAGAAGTAATAGTGGCAAGGGGAAAAGCCTTTAACAGTTCCACAAACCCCAAGTAGCGGTCCCATCTAGAGGGGGATCCCAAACTCCTCCAAGTATATTTGGAGTCCGAAGTATCAAGAATATCCAACTGCAGTTCTCCAACCGAGTCCAAAAATTATGCCGAGCCGGGATCTTGTCCACCATGCATGCATGGTCGATCTGCCGAGAGAAGGGCACCATTGAAATCCCCTCCTAACAGCCACTATTGGCATCTCTGCATTTCTATAGTACTTTAGCTATGTGCATGTGGTTTCGAGACGATAATGATGGCTTCCCTACTCTAGGGGAGAAGTGGCCTAAGAGCTGTGTTGCATTGATTCTTTCCATTGAAACATGTAGTAGAAGGCCTATAGGCCCACTCACACCGAATTTTCTAACAGTAGACGGGGCAGGACGGAACTAATGATCCTATACGCAATAGGCAGATCAGATCTTTCTGCAAGATCTGATAACCTAATTTTTTTTGATAGAAATCTGATAACCTAATTAACTTGATCCCTTTCTCCTCTCAACCATTGCATTGTCCAATAAGATAATTCTATTGTTTTATAAACATTTGCTATTGGGGGTTCTCAAAGTTTCGACCTTTTGATGATTCGTTAGTCCAGGAATTAAGCTCTGTAAATTTAATTTTGCGTTATTGTCACCATCTTTTTCCATTATTGTTGGAATAATCAATTGTTCTGTTTGTACTTTGCAGTTACCTTCGGATGTTAAGGTTCCCTTGAATTGGATGAAGGTCAACAGTACAAAAAAGATGATTAGATATCACCCTCCTGAAGTTCGGGACACATTAGATGAGTTATCTTTGGTCAAAGAAGAGTTCTTAGTCATATGTAGGGCAACTTGGACTAGTTTTCTGACGGGGTTCGGAACATATTATGCTCGTTTTCAAGCTGCTGTTCAAGCACTTGCTGCTTTGGATTGCTTGCATTCACTCTCCATTCTATCAAGAAATCAGGCAAATATGCTTTGGATCTTGAATGTTTATTTTTAGCGAGTCATTTGCTGCAGTTTCACTTGATTTTTGATTGCAGAACTATGTTCGTCCGGAATTTGGTGATGATGATGAACCATGTCAAATTGAAATTCAATCTGGTCGTCATCCAGTAAGTAAGCAACATATGTTTTGAGATCGAATTCATTTTATATTGAAAATTGACAATGATATTGACAGATGAATCATCAAGCCAAGTTAATATTTTAATTACAAGTTTAATGGTTCATTTGAACTTCTTTTATGTGTGCACGTACTCACACACTTGCATACACGGAAGCACACACCGATGCTCATGTGTATGATCAACATTGAATTTTTTTGTCTAATTGGCCCAAAAGTTCTGTTATTAACTAATTAACAATCTGGTGTACATGTAAACATGTTTGCATATTTCGTTCGATGGTAACATTTTTGGGATTGGATATATGGGTCTTAGGACTATGTAGTGTCAGTGCAAGAAGACTTACTGGAGTTTTTTAAATATTAGATTTTTGATCACTCACACATTAGTTTTTGTTGAGATATAGTCATCTTTTATCTCTTTTATGTACTCTCTTTTCTTTCTATCTACATTATATAATTTGCCCAACATGTTTCTCCTATATATAAGAAAACCCTAGGGTCTCATGAATGATCATCTCATTATTTTGTCTCCATATGGTATCAGAGCGACGGTCCTAGATTGGAGTTCTCGTACCCCAAGCCCTAACCCTACCCGCCGTCCCCTCTCCTTATGCGCAGTATGTTCGTTGTTGCCGCTAGTGGCCCCTGTGCTTCGCTTACGCCGTCTCCAGCAGCCTATCGCACTGCTGCAGCATTGCGTGTGCTGCTGCAGAGGGGTCCCTGCACTGCCACAGGCCTCCGACGACCCTCCGTTGGCGTTGTCTACCGCCGCCAGCCACACTACCGCAGAAGCATGCCTCCTTCGGCCCTCTGTGGGTTCGGGTGACTGTCGCCAGCCACCCTACCACATGTTGTTGGCCCTTTGTCAACACTCTACGACCCTCCTAGTCCATTTCGATGTCGCCCAACATTTCGAAACGGTCTGATTTTAATCGAAAAATGTGATTTATTGGTCTGTGTTGACGCATATAGAATAACTGTACCTCTTCGTTATTTTATTTTTCTGTTGTCCTCTTTATGTAATTTACCCATAGGCTACTCTCCTATATAAGAGAGCCTAGGGCTTATGGAATAATCTATCTCATTCATTTTTCCCAACATGGTATCAGAGCGACGGTCCTAGACCGGAGTTCTCGAAACCCTAACCCTAATCCCACACTCGCCGGCCCCTCCCTCCTTCTTCTTCTTCTCCTCGCAAGATCGGCGCCGCCTCTCCGGGCAGTTGCGCCACCGTGCGCCTACGCCTGCGCACACGCATACTGCGCGCCTCTGCCGTGCGCGCCTGTGCGCATCCCCTGCGCAGCCCCTGCGCGCTCTGCAGCCCTTGCGCGTTGTGCGCATCCCCTGCGCATCCCCTGCGTGCTGTGCGCAGCCTCTGCGCGCTGAGCAACCACTGCGCGTTGTGCATCCCCTGCGCACCATCTCCTGTGCGCTGTGCATCTCCTGTGCAGCAGACCTAGCACATCAGCCGTGCGCTCCAGTGCGTCACCTGTGCCCTCCTGCGCACTCCCTGTGCGCGCGCGGTAACAACAGTGCGCGCATCTCCTGTGCGGCCTGCGCGTAACTCCGGCGTGCGTGTAGGGCTTAGCACAAACATCTTCATGGGGATAGTTGCTTGAAGTCTACACATGCAACTACCCCCATCTTTGGTATTGTAGACAAAACATACTGTTTGTCAATCGTTCTAGTCTTTATTTCTCAATATGTCAGAGAGCAAGGCAGATATCCCATCTATTGGCGCATTCCGTGGTCCAACGCCTATTGTCAAGATGGACGGTACCAACTATGAACTGTGGGCAATGCAGTTCATGAGCATGATGAAGTCTACGGGTAAGAAGCATATTCTTACCGAACCAGAGCCTGCTGAGAAGACTGGAACCTATGCCTCCTGGGAGGCTGATGACGCATATGCCAAAGTCTGGCTATCTGGCACGTTGGCAATTGAGATTGCCAATGATATCCTCCATCAACCCACAACGAAGGATATGTGGGACATTCTGGCGGCGACATATTCTCAGGCGAAGAACGAAACGAAGATCCTGCAACTACAACATGATATATTCACAATAAAGCAGAATGGCCGTCCTTTACATTCTCTCTACACATCACTGAGAGGGATGTTCGAGAAGCTCTATAGCTTCATGCATCTTACCGCCACGCCAGAACAGCAGAAGACATACAGGAATGCGACTATGGTGGGTGTGTTTCTCGCTGCACTTGATCCAGAGTATGAGGCAGCACGGTCTCAGATTTTGGCAGACTCGACTATTCCTCCCATGGAGGAAGCCTTTCACAGATTGAGTAGGATCACAGTGCCTTCAGCAGCTGCGAGTCAGAATTCCTCAGCCATGGCGGCAAACAGAGGTCGCGGATTTCATCAATAGGGCCGTGGACGTGGACCTTGTGGAAGGGGTGGCCGCACTAGGCCAACATGCACATATTGTCACAGAGTCGGACATAATGAAGACACATGCTATTCGAAGCACGGATTCCCTGCATCTGCACGAGCCGCTGAGCAGATGCTGCTACCTTGGATCAACGATTTGATGATCTAGTTGCCCGCCTCAGGGGCATCATCCCACCATCTGGTCCAGCACCGACTACAGAGAGTCATACTGATGCTGCTGCTTCTGCCTCTGCATCTACTAGTACTTCAGGTAGTACACTTGCACTCCACAGTAGTAGATCTGATACACTGCCATGGATCATGGACTCGGGCGCTACACATCATCTATGTGGCGACCAGAGTCTACTTACAGGATACACTCAGATCCCTCCAGGACGGACAGTAGTGATTGCTAATGGCACGCATTCCCCTATCATTGGTCAGGGGGAGATTAGATTGACATCTTCTATGCAGCTTAAGAATGTCCTATATGCACCACATTTTTCTATGAATCTGTTGTCAATTAGTCAGATTACGAAGGATCTCCATTGTCGAGCTATTTTTGATCCATCTTCTTTGATTTTTCAGGACATCCGTACGGGCAACGTGATTGGTCATGGCTATGAGCAAGGAGGCCTTTACCGTCTGAACCAGACCCCATTTGCCGGAACCACATCCTCTCCTGCTGGACAAGTATCTCCTCTCCTGTGGCATCTGCGTTTTGGTCATTTACCGCTTCAGAAGTTGTGTCGAGTTCTACCCTATAGTCTCTCTCACACACCTATCCAGTATGAGGCATGTCAGTTGGGAAAGCATCACAGGTCGTCCTTTCCCAATCGTCCAGGTCGGAGTAGTAACTCCAAATTTGAGTTGTTTCATATAGATGTCTGGGGTCCGAGTCGTGTTCCCGATCATCAGGGACACAGGTTTTATATTGTATTTGTGGATGATTTCTCGAGAGTGTCATGGGTGTTTCTTATGAAAAATAAATCTGAAGCAGGAAATATTATTATCCATTTTCTAAATGAAATTCAGAATGTTTTCTCCACATCTGTCAAACTTGTGAGAAGTGATAATGCTTTAGAGTTATGCACCCACACTTTGGCCAATTACTACTCCTCAAAAGGGATTATTCACCAAACCTCTTGTGCTCATACATCTCAACAGAATGGGATTGCTGAAAGAAAACACCGTCACCTTCTTGATGTCACAAGATCTCTTCTTATACAGAGTCATGCTCCCTACTCCTACTGGGGTGATGCAGTTCTTACTGCATGTTACCTAATCAACCGTATGCCCTCGTCTGTCTTGAATGAACAGATTCCTTTTTCACTCATTTATCCAGACAAGGATTTGTTCGCTCTTACTCCTCGTGTGTTTGGGTTAGTCGCATTCGTCCATCAGTTGTCGCTTGGTACTGACAAGCTCTCTCCTAGGGCTGTCAAGTGTGTCTTTGTGGGGTACTCCAGAACTCAAAAGGGGTACAAGTGTTTTGATCCAGTGCGTCGGCGGTATATGATCAGTGCAGATGTTACATTTTTTGAATCTGTTATGTATTTTTCAGCATCTGGAGACATGCAGCTACCACCTATACCTCCTGACGCCATATTAATGGCACCACCACCACCATCGCCTCAAACAACACCACCGCCACCACCACCGCCACCGCCACCACCACCGCCACCGCTAGTATCTCCACTACCATTCCATTACACCCGCATGCCTCCTCCAGCTCATGGTCCTGACCCGTCAACTAGCTCGCCTATGGTATGTAATGAAAATATTAATGTTGATGGATCTGACGACATTTCTCAGCAGGATGTATTGCAGGAGCATGGTGAGAATACAGATGATTTGGATGTTCCAATTGCTCTACGCAAGCCGAAGAGAAGCTGTGCCAAATATCCATTATCAGCAGCTGTGTCTTTTGAGAGGCTATCTGGAGACTTCAGGACGTTTGCATTGGCACTTTCAGCTACAGACATTCCACAGAATCATCATGATGCTTTGCAGGATGCTAAATGGCGGCTAGCAATGGAAGAAGAAATGGCGGCACTTCAATCCAGAGGAACCTGGAGCTTGGTTCCTATACCTCCATATGTCAGCCCGGTGAGGTTCAAATGGGTGTTTACAGTGAAGCACAATGCAGATGGTTCCATTGACAGGTACAAGGCACGCCTTGTTGCACGTGGCTTCACACAGACATACGGGGTAGATTACCTTGACACATTCTCCCCTGTGGCGCGTCATTCCACTCTACGGATCCTGTTATCAGTTGCAGTTGCTAGAGACTGGCCGCTTTATCAACTGGACGTGAAGAATGCATTTCTGTATGGTGACTTGCAGGAGGAAGTCTATATGCAACAACCACCTGGTTTTGCTGTTGAGGGGGAGTGTTCCAAGGTATGCAGATTACATAAGGCCATCTATGGCCTTAAGCAGAGCCCCAGAGCATGGTTTCAGAAGCTTTCAGATCTTTTTGAGAAACAAGGATATAAACGCTCCAATGCTGATCATTCCTTGTTTGTACAGAAGACGGCTAGAGGTATCATTGTAATCATGGTTTATGTTGATGATATCTTGATTACAGGTGATGATGAGCAGGGCATTAAGCAGGCAAAGGAAAGGCTGGGGACCGAGTTTGTCACCAAGGACTTGGGAGTCCTTAGATATTTTCTGGGGCTGGAGTTTGCTAGAAATCCATATGGATTAGTAATGTCACAGAGGAAGTATGTTACAGATCTATTGAGTGAGACAGGTATGCTAGGGTGTCGACCTGCTACGACACCAATGGATCCTAGCATGAAGCTCTATGATGATGACACAGAAGAGGTGGACAAGAGAAGGTACAGAGAACTGGTAGGCAAACTACTGTATGTCACGATCACTAGACCTGATATATCATTTGCAGTGAGTCGTGTGAGCCAGTTCATGGAGCAACCACGTCAGGCCTATATGGATGCAATACACATGATTCTGAGATATTTAAAATCATCTCCAGGTGCAGGCTTGCTATTTAAGAAAGGAAAGGAGATCTATATCACGGCATGTGCTGATGCAGACTATGCAGGATGCCCCAAGGACAGGAAGTCCACATCAGGATTTGCAGTCTATGTTGGAGATGCTCTAGTTTCGTGGAGAAGCAAGAAACAGACAGTGGTAGCTAGATCCAGTGCTGAATCCGAATACAGGGCTATGGCCCAGGCTAGCACAGAAATGATGTGGGTGAAATCTTTACTTGCAGATCTATGTCTTGATATACCTCTTCCTATGATGTTGGAATGTGACAATCAGGCCGCCTTGTTCATTGCAAATAACCCAGCCTTTCATGAGAGGACCAAGCACATTGAGGTTGACTGTCACTACATACGTGACATGGTTTAGAAGGGGTTCATTGCTACATCTCACGTCACATCAGAGAATCAGACTGCTGATATTTTCACCAAGGCATTACTTCGAGGCCCATTCCAGAAGTGTGCATCCAAGCTGAGCATGATTGATATCTATGCTCCATCTTGAGGGGGAGTGTTGACGCATATAGAATAATTGTACCTCTTCGTTATTTTATTTTTCTGTTGTCCTCTTTATGTAATTTACCCATAGGCTACTCTCCTATATAAGAGAGCCTAGGGCTTATGGAATAATCTATCTCATTCATTTTTCCCAACAGTCTGAAATCATCTTTTTCGACCCTTGCGCGGATCAAGGGTTGACGAATGTGGTTGTATGAGTCTACACGTACAACCAATCCTCTATATGTCAGATCAATCTACTGCCCCGGTCGAGTTCCGTTTCGGCCTCTTTTTCATCATGTCAGAGAACAAAGGTGCCATCTTCTCTTCGTCCGGTGCCTTCAAGAGCCATGCTCCCATCGTGAAGATGAATGGGACCAACTATGACTTGTTGTCCATGCAGTTCTTGATCCTCATGCAGTGCAATAAGGAGCACATTTTGACACAACCGGAGCTGACGAATAAGACTGGGGAGAATGTTTCGTGTAAGCAAGATGACACGTATGCATGTATTTGGCTTTCTAGTATGTTTACCATGAAATCGCTAATGACGTTGTGAACCAGCCCACAACCAAGGCGATGCGGGATATTCTAGCTGCTACATATGGCCAAGCGAAGAATGATGTCAAGATTCTTCTGCTACAATTTGATATCTATACGACCAAGCAGAATGGTCTCATTTGCGTAATTTCTACTTTTCGCTTCGTGGCATGTTCGAGAAGCTTTACAGCTTCATGCCATGTGACCACATCCACTGAGCAATAACTGGCATACATGAACTCCACACAACCAAGCATAATGATCATCCTCTACATAATTTTTATTTTTCGCTTCACATGTTCAAGAAACTTCACAACTTCATGCAAGTGACCACATCTACTGAGCAACAAATGTTTTTGAAAATAAGAATGCGGAAGCTTGATCGGAGAAACATAATAAAACTTGAGGAACATCGAATTTTAATGTGGAACCCTACTCCCTATGGAGCAGGATGAAACCACAGGAGAATGTCTCAAAGGGCTGATGTGTCTATTGCACTTTCTCATCTGTTACATGGGGTCTGGAGCTTCTTATGTAGCCTCCACAGACCCTCCAAGTCCCACCAGTGTTAGATGTGGGACTAAATTGAGCAATGTTGTAAAAGTCACCCGACTAGCTGATGGATCTCCATTTCATCACCTTTATTCTATCATTTTGGCCTTAAAAACCCTAGCTAATACATGCAAATGACATTAATTTGTACAAAATAGCATCCCTTATTTATTACATTTATTGTGTAAATAAGTTTTTTAATGCTAAAATTATAGAATAAAGAGAAGAAAAGAAAAAAGAATAAAATATTGAAAATATTTTATGACCCTAAACTCCGAGACCAAGTCAAGAATTGAGTTGGTCGACAAGGAATAAAGTAGGGGGAGATAAGGGCCAAAAATAGAATAAAAATCCCATTTATTAATTCTTTAAGTATGCATTTTTGACACCTATTTTATTCTTTATTATTTATTCATCAAATAAAGAAACTTTGTACATAAAAGTTGTAGATAATAATGTAAATAAAAATACAAAATTGAGTTTGTACAAAAATAATATACAATGTTAATTTTATACACAAAATAAAAAGCCAGAAACCAAAATTCACAAACTCATATCTTTCAAATAAAAACTCAAAACATATCAAAATCACCTCTAATTGTATATAACTTTTCACGAGCTATTTAGTGGTGGTGGTTTTATATTTTTTGGAGTTACTGTGTGAAAGTTAGGTTTTTGACCCCTATTGTACATTTTATCGATTAAAATATTCATTTTATTCATTCTTTATTATTTTTACAAATTCATATTTTTATAATTTTGTAAATATTATTTATAACACATGTACATATTAAAATTAAAATAAAACCAAAAAGAAAATGAAAAATAAAATATATCTATGTGAAAGTATAGACAAAACACCTATGTTTCTATGTGTATATAAATAAAAGGAAAATATATTCTTTCATTCTTTCATTCTTTATAATATTGTATATATTATACATATTCTATTATAAATAAAGAACCAAAATAAAAATCATCAAACACAATAAAATAAAAAGATGTATATGAAACCTAGTTAAAATACCTATAAATATACCTATAGAGTATACATATCTATTTATTTAAGTGTATAAATAACATCATAAAAATAAAATAAAATATATTTGTACTCACAAAAATAATTTATAAATAAATAAAATAAAATAATAAAATAATAAAATAAAATATACAAAATAAAAATAAAAATGTACAAAATATAGGTAATTATACCTATAAATAAGCCATTAAAAATAAACATGTAATAAAATTCACCAAAAAAGAAATAAAAATCATAATAAAATACTACATAAAATAATAAACATTTTTTATTTTATACTAAAAAATTAATAAAATCATTTACTATTTTAAATTATTTATTTTCGAATAAAATTTGCTATTTTGTCGTTCAGCGGCTTAGGTGGCCCAATTAGGGCGCTTCGTTCGTTGACCTCGGTCAACTTGACCCCCGCCTCTTGATTTGACTCGGCATGTCTTTTCCCCGATTTTGCGTCATTTTTCCTAGCCACCACATCCATCTATCGCCTTCGATCCCTTCATACGAAATGCTCATTGATTAATGTACATACAGGCCATACCTTCTAATCGCATGTGCATACAACCAAATCGTTGTTTTTCCCCGGTCAATAAGGGTTCTCGATTAAGTCTATAAATAAAACCAAGGTTTTAAAAACCGAACCGGACATCAAACCGGGCATGTATCGGTTTTTGGTTTTTATGGTCGGACCAGTGGGACCGACCGGTCGAATCGGTGTTGACGTCAGCAGTTCAAAGAAATCAGAAAAGACCGAACCGTTGTATTGCTGGTTTGGTTCGTATGGTTCAACCAGGTCGAACCGAGTTAGATCGGTATATCATACAAATAAATATGAAAAATGCTACATCACATCTTTCGAGGACTTGTTTACTCTTTTCCTTCCAAGTTTTTCCAATAACACTTATACCCCTATTTTTAACACAATTGCATGTGTCCCCTATATTTTTACAAAATTAGCAGGAGTAGCCTTTTATTAGAACACTTGTGCTCCCATTTCATACTAATATAAGGATGACATTGTGAATTTTTTAAGAAAATATAGGAGCACAAGTGAAATTGCTTAAAAGTTAGGGGTATAAATGTTCTTAAAAAAACTCGTGCATAATAATCATATTTCGTAAAATCTATATAAATGCATATACGTGTTGTAAAAATAATAATTTCAAAACAATTTAAACTCTAATTAACGTTTAAGTGTTGTTAATTTATTGCTTCTCATAGTACTACTATGGCAATGTCTTCTTCGTTATTGTTAAAAGTGGACAATCTTATACACAATGTGAGAAGAGAGAGGCACTGCTTATATGGCAATAAGGGACAAGCAATAATGAGTCATTGGCACACGTAAAGGATAAGAGATAAAGGGGTACTATACTACGAGTTAGAATGAGATTATATTATTAATATTTCAGAAAAAGTTTGTATTTTGTTAATTTATTTGAAATTAATTTTTGTCAAAAAAATAGATGGTTGAACCGATGTTTTGGTTCAATTGGTTCAATCGGGTTTAAGTGGTCCGACCGGGTTTTGACTGGTTTTTATTTTCTGGATAAAAATCGGGTGGTTGGACCGTTTTTCCTCTGGTTCTTGGTTTAACCTGTTCAACCGGCCGATTCAGTTTTTAAAACCTTGAATAAAACCCTCCGCCTCCTTCTTCAAATTTGGTCACCATTAAAGCCCTAGGAGCCATCGCCTTGGATCCCAATCGTCTTCTCGTGACAGGAGGAGGTATTGCGTACTTCGATGAAGCTCTAGGAGGTCGGGGTGCACCTACGGCCGCCGTCGCCGGCGACCCTGCTCCCTTGGCGTCCCCCAGATATAAGAGCTGTCCCTTTCTTGTTTCTTTTGCTTAATTTAGTTGCAGGTTTAATTTCCTCTCTTTAGTTTAGGATTTAGTTAAGTAAATCACCCATAATCGCTCACCCCGTAGTTCACCGGAGTCGAGCTCCGACGAGCTCCTCCGTGCGCACTCGGACCATCCCCACCGTTCTTTTCGCCTCCATATCAATCTTCATCACCTCCCGATCGTTCCACGTACATCCAATCCCCCAGGACCGCCTAGGTTTTGTGAATCGAGGATCTCCTTCGCCGCTTCGTCGGAATCCTCTCTGCCCGCCCTTTTTCTTGCGTATCCAGCTTTACATTTGGTCGAGGAGGAGTCCCTCGAGCTATTCGTTCTTCCTGTGCAGGTCTCGCGCGCAAGGAGCCCTCCTGGGCTCAAATCGAGTCGACTTGATGGTTCCCAGACCCCCTTCTTTCCCGAGCTAGCTAAGCTTCTCCATGGGGTCTTGGATCTTCTGGTGCACACCTGCGGTTGCGGAGCACCTCTCCGGACGTGTAGAGCATCTCGTCAGCGAAGAAGACCGCCGGAGGACAGAGAAATCGACGATCGAAGCTCGGAGGCATGGAAAGCAGCAGCCGTCCGATCAAGGTCGCGGCTCCAATTTTAATCTCCGCCGTCCATCCTCGCCACATCTCGGCCGTTGATAAAGATCCCAGATTTGATCCAGAACGCCCATCTTCGAAGAGGTATCGATTCACCAGAACGTGCCACGTGTCTAAGTGAAGGGAGGAGGACCGTCCGATAACGCGCATATATGGGATAAATTGCACATGTAGCCCCAACATTTTTATGTTTATTATTTAGCCCTGTAAATAAAGTTAGCCATTTAAAATAAAATGGACATTTTGCAAATGATCCCCTGTATTTATTTTATTTGTATTTGGGTCCAGTCCACGTCACCTTGCGTGTCGTCCCATGTGAGGTGGCGAAATTGCATGTAAGCCCCTGTTAGTTTCTGTATTTATTGTTTAGTCTAATAAATTGAAAAGCACGTTGTATATTTTTGTGAAAATTGCCTGGAGTCCCTTGAACTTTTTCATAATTGCATTTTGGTCCCTCCCAGGCTGCGTCACGTGTAGTCCCACATGACGGGTATTTTGCGTCTGTAACCCTGGCGATTTTTGTATTTATTAAAGAATTCAATAAAATTTAATTAACGTTGAATATTTATGGTGTTTTTGCACTAGGGCCCCCTCTACTTTATTTTATTTGCAAAAATGCCCCTGCCAAGTTATATATTCTTTGTAGCTTTTATCTATATTATTAAAAATATCTATTGAACTCCTAAAAATATGAAAAAGTAGGGATAAATGCTTCATGTATGTAGTTCCACGCTAATTTCCACGCCTATATTTTTAATTAGCATTTTTTGCATTTTATCCATTTATTAAAATTAAAAAGGAGCCTAAATAATCCCTGTCCAATTTATAAAATACCAAAAAATATAAAAACCTTTTGAAAAATTCCAAAAAAATATATGATATATTTTTATATTTATTGAGTCCAGAAAATAAAAACCCTAAAAATAATAAAAAGGAAATATAAAAAATCAGAAAGATCCAAAATCCTACAAAAAAATATAAAAATTCTATAAAAATACCAAAAATATGTATTTATGTTTTATAATTATCTTTATGTTATTATTTATCTATTAAAATTAATTTGGGTAATTTCGGGACTTATTTATTATTTTTAAAACTCAAATCAATTTCGGTTTATTTATTAGTCCCATATTTGGGATATTTTTGACTTTAAAAATACATAATACTAGCAAAAAATCTAGAAAAATAACTAAAAAATTAAGAAAATATAAAAAAACGCAAAAATATATTATTTACTGTATTTTGGCTATTTTTACATATTTTTATCTATCTAGTATCTATATATACCTTATTTTGAATTTATACATATACATATATATATATGCCATATTTAAATCAAAAAGAAATATAAAAGGTTAAAAAATATAAAAAGAAAATACAAAATCAGAAAATTAAAAATCAAATAAAAAATTATAAAATCCTAAAATAAAATAAAAAAATATATAAAATCAAATACCCACAAAAAGAATTATACAAATGAATGACTTGGTTGTATATAGATAACCATAGGCTACCATTTTGCTCTCTGTGGTTCGACCTCTACGTGCTTGCCTGCTATACATTTTATTGTAGAGAAAATAAATTTTAATTCCACATTTTTGCCATGAATTGAATTATTTCTATTGTGGGTTAATCACTGTATTACCGTGGATTTCATCTGAGGTCAAATCAGCGACTATCTGTCTGCCTAGTGGATTGACACGACTTCAGATCGATTCCGCCTTGTGTGGAACATCGACATGGTCTGAATGCGTAGGCCATGCATATTGTCTGTCTCATCTGTTTGCGTCCGAGTAGGTTCTTGCACGCTCACGGGTGATTCTGTTCCGAACAAGAACCAAAGTATTGATTTCGCGTATCGGCTTCCTCCCCTCTATTTCTTTGGCTGAGTAGGGATCCAGGAAGGGTTACAAGGACCTCAAAAAGTGCAGACTACATGTTACAAAGGAAGATGACAAGTACGTGATACTTTTTTAACAGTACTCTCTCTCCTCTAGGGTTAGCATGCTAAGGACTTATTATAAGATATGCCTGAAATAACAATTCTAAAACTGAAAAGATAATAAGTAGCCGAACCTTTACGGCTTCACATGGTGTGAGTTGGTGAACCCAATTTTGTATTGTGTTTGTATGGATCTAGATTAAGGTTAAAAAATCAAGTCCTACGCGCTTGTGCAAATTTTGTCATGTGTTTCTCCCTTTGACCCCCGCTCAGTTCGAGCCTTTCTACTGTTTTGCATTTCGATTGGTTCCTCGTTGACCACCATATCTTTCTTCTGATATCTACTCCTCTCTTGCTTCGCGAAGGCGATCCATGGATGGTTTAGTCAGGATCCCTCCGACACCTACATCGATTCCGTGGACTCGACCTCGCCAATAATTCGAGGCGATTCCCGAAAATCTGATCCGGACCTTGCGGGTTGATCTCCAGGCTCCTCATCTTCTACCCTTCCGCTTGACCACCCAATAAACCGGGACCACTCTTGTCCCACTTTTGCCGTTGTGAATGAAAGTCGATTACAATTCATATCCTTTTTTCATTCACAACACTCTGGAATTGACGTTGATTCCAAATTCATCATGGCAACTATGATCCAATTGCAAAGTAGTCTGATTGGAATTCTCTCATCTTACAGATAGAAGACAAACCAAGCACTGGATCCCAATACAGAATTCATCTCCTCAGATTCAGACCATGAGATGGCTCCTCAAGGAAAGGGTAAGGGTCAGCAGCCCCTTCAGCCAGAGTAAGGACATATGCAGGCCGCATATCGGGGAGAGCGCATAATGCACTGATTCATGAAATCGGTTCGGTCTGCATGTCGTACGGGCATATGCGACCGCATATACGGCCCGTACGATTGATTTCACGAACACTTTTTAAAATAATAAAATATGGATAATCGGATAATTCTGAATATTTTCCCAAATATCGATTATTCTTTATTCAGTGACCCCTCCCACTGAATACCGAATATCGACTTCTACGACACTGGATGTGAGACTAAACAAGAGACATGGTAATTGGATCCAGGAGAGATCCAATTACCCTTGGCATTACAATTTTTTTAAAAAATAAGAAATCTACTCCTATTTTGGGTTCCTCATCTCTCGATGGGAACTCACCCTGTTCACGCTACCAAAGCCCTTCTCATGTCTTCATTAATGGAGATCGTCACCTCTTGGAGGATTTGCTGAAGGGAAGGGGGGTTGTTGATCGATGGGGCACCACAATGAGTCTTTTGTAAGATCATTGCTTGAAGGTTAATGGGGGAGGATCCAATCATGGGAGATGGCGGCACCACCATGAATGAGGTCTCCTGTGGGAGCCCAGAGATGTTTTCACGATGCGGACATTGGTCGCATGCTTGGAGATTGGAGGTGCATAGGGTTATTGCATGGTGGAGTGGGATTCCGGGGTAGTAGTTGGGAGATGTAATCACGTTGTTGTTACTGTGAGATAGGGTTCCTATGCACCCTCGCTCAAAAATAGCACCATCTTGTGCCAATGGGGTTGTACTATTGCCAAGTATTGTTTCCCATATGATGGAGAAGAGGGGCTTTGCTTGGGCCATACGGTTCCCAAGATATCAATCTCTATTGGACTTTTAGGGGTTTCAAAACCCATCTTTGTCATTGGAATAGTTACGTACGCTGGATTGCCTTTCGAATGTTTCGGGTGTTGTGGTGCTATATACATAGAAATCATGCGTAGAGAAGCATCCTGGAGATCTAGGGTTCCAGGAAGGAGGCACGCCTGGAGATCGTGCCATGTGTGATGTGTGCTCTAGTCCCGAAGATTGTAAGCACACCTAGGAGAATTAGGGTTCTTGGAGATGACTTGATGGATTTTTAGAAGAAAATCGAGCTTTTGTTGTTCGTTGTTGGTTGCCGCTTGAATTACAATTTCATCGAAAACTCTAGAATTTTCTTGAACTTGAACAAATCAATGAAAATAAACATAATAAATGATCTTCAAAAATAAGCCCTAGAATCAAAATTCGAATAATTGAACCGTAGAATCAAACTGCTATGGTACCATGTTGAAATAGATAATGCATAAGCAATAATACGAAGCACATAAAAATAGAGAAGAATAGCGCTCAAGATTTACTGAACCCTAACGCTCAAGATTTATGGAACCCTACTCCATAAGAAACGTGATGAAAGCATTGGAGAATGCGGTCAGATCTTCTATTGTGAATCTCTCAATGAGTATAGGGGGTGCATGACTTTTTATATAACCCTACAGACATATCGGAGTCCCACTTATAGATGATGTGGGACTAAACAAGAGACATGATAGCTGGATCTTGGAGAGATCCTATTACCCATCTTTTACATGCTCTAACAGATTAAAATGGGTTTCTGGCTAATAAAATAAGAGATATTTACATGTCTTTAATTTTAACCACATGATTCAAATAAACGGATGTGATGAAAGACACCACCTCATTTGGGCGTTTTTGTTCCCCTAGGGCTTTAGCTCATTGGACCACCTCATGACTTTAACAAAAACAAACATGTAATTTTAAAGGTTGTCCCAGTCAATTCTCAAGAAATATAGGAAGATTTGAAGAAACGGTAGTAAGCATAGGTATTAATCTACAAAAACAACAACAAAGCATTTTCCCACAATTAAGTAAGGTCGGCTACATGGATTCTTCGCCTCCATTCAGATCTATCTTGGATCAATCCCGGGCTTATATCATAAGACTAATATCCCTTCGTATAGTCTCTTTCCAACACTTCTTGGGACGTCCTCACCCTCTCTTAGCTAGCTCAACATCCCAACACTCGCATCTCCTAACTGGTGCATCCGCTGATCTTCTTTGCAAATGACCAAGCCATCTTAAGCGGTTTTCTCGCATCTTATCCTCGATCGGAGTTACACCAACTTTCTTTCTGATTGCATCATTCTGAATCCGATCTTTACGTGTGTGTCTACACATCCACCTTAGCATTTTCATCTCTTCTATGGTTCACGGGCCAACACTCAGATCCATACAGCATAGCAGGTCTCACGGCTGCTTTGTAAAACTTTCCTTTAATTTTTAAAGGAATTTTCTTATCACAGAGAACAACAGAGGCTCCTCTCCACTTTAGCCAGCCTGCATTTATTCTATTAGTAACATCTCCATCAATTTTCCCATCCTGTAGCAAAATAGATCCTAGATATCTAAAAGAATCTCTCTTCCGAATGTTATTGTTACCAATCTTCACGTCAATTCCTTCACCATTGCTTCCATCAAAGGTGCACTCCATATATTCCGTCTTAGCCCTACTTATATGAAATCCTTTAGTCTCCAATGCATGTCTCCAGACCTCAAGCTTCTTATTTACTCCATCTCTAGTCTCGTCAATCAACACAATATCATCATCAAATAGCATACACCAAGGTAACTCATCCTGAATGTGATTTGTCAACTCGTCCATAATCAAAGTAAAAAGAAATGGACTCAATGCTGAACCTTGATGTAAACCAATGTTGATGTCAAAATAGTCAGTCTTCCCAGACGGGGTCCTTACACAAGATAAAGCCCTATCATACATATCCTTTATGAGGTTAATGTATAGGACATGCACTTGTCTCTTCTCCAAAACTCTCCACAATATCTCTCGTGGGACAGAATCATAAGCCTTCTCCAAATCAATAAAGATCATACGGAGGTTCTTCCTTTTAGCTCTATAAATCTCCATTGTTCTCCTCAACAAATGGATGACTTCAATAGTTGAGCGACCTGGCATGAATCCGAATTGATTTTCTTTTACGTTGGAGACTTTCCTCAACCTTCTTTCAATCACATAATGTGACTCATCAGCTTGATACCTCTGTAATTGGAACAATTTTGAATGTCTCCTTTATTCTTATAAAGAGGCACCACGATACTCCTCTAATCTTCAGGCATTTTCTTGCTTCGCCAAATAACATTGAATAGATTCGTAAGCCAACTCAAACCGCGCTCGCCTAAAACTCTCCATACTTCTACATGGATGTCATCTGGTCCTACACCCTTCCCAGGTCTCATAACCTTCAAAGCCTCCTCTACCTCCTTTCTTTGTATTCGTCTATAGCTTGCACGATTCAAGTAACTTTCACTACTAGCCCGATCACCCAAAGTGATCTCTCTATTTCCTTCTCCAATGAACAGTTTATGGAAGTACTGCTCCCATCTAGTCTCTATGTCCTTCTGAGTAACAAGCACGTGACCTTCCTCGTCCTTAATGCATCTCACTTGAGAAAGGTCTTTGTTCTTTCTCTCTCTTGCTTTGGCCGACCTGAATATATCCTTCTTGCCCTCCTTAGAGTCGAGATTTTTATAAAAAAAACTTCATAAGCTTTTGACTTAGCTTCGCTTACAATCTTCTTTGCTTCCTTCTTCTCTATTTTGTAGTTTATGATAGTTTCCATTGTTCTATCCTTAGACATAGCTTTAAAGCAAGCTCTTTTAATTTTTAGCTTCTCTTGCACCCCTTCACTCCACCACCAAGCCTCCTTTTGACCTGGAGCTCCTCCATTCGACTCGCCTAGTATCTCTTTGGCTACCTTTCGAGTACAAGATGCTACTGCCTCCCACATCTCGTTTGCACTTCCGCTACTATCGCAGGATAAGTCTTCTAAAACCTTCTCCCTGAAGGTCGATTGCTTCAGTGGAAGATTCCACCATCTAGTTCTAGAGATCTTAGGAACCCTCCTTTTCTTTACCAGGTCTTTTATTTGCACATCCAAGACTAACAAGCGATGTTGGGTTGTCAAACTCTCTCCTGGGATTACTTTGCAGTCTTTACAACACAACCGATCTCTTCTCCTCAAGGCAAAGTAATATATATGTGTTCTAGTTGGCCCACTCTTATAAGTAATTAAATGCTCCTCCCTCTTCTTTAAGAGAGTGTTTGCTATGAAAAGATCATATGCCGTTACAAAATCCAAAATGACTTTTCCCTCTTCATTTCTATCCCCAAAATCATGTCCTCCGTGAACACTAGCATACCCGAAAGCATCTTTTCCCACATGTCCATTAATATCTCCACATATGCAAATCATCTCTCTTTGTGGGATTCCTTGTAAAATCTTATCCAGATCCTCCCAAAAAGCTTGTTTAGTCCTGTCATGATGTACAATAATACTGTTTCTTGTGGATTGATTTGTTAAAGGTTGGAACAAAAATACCTGTTTTAAATGAGGGTGTACCAATGATCAGTAAATGACAATTTCTTGTGGATTGATTTGTTACGTGGTTTCTAGCATGGTGAAACATGCTCTGTGAAAATAATTAGATGCATCAATTTGTGTTTAAGGTATTGAAGGTGTTAGAGTTTGAATCTAATCCTTTTTCAAGAATTTACTGGTTAACCTGTTGCTCCGTAATAGTATTTGCCAACTTGTTCATGTTTTTATGAGGCACACTCTTCGAAAAGAAATTACCGTATATGTTAACGTGCATCTTGCACCGAAGCTATGGCCAGGTGAAGCAATTTGATGTTTGAAACATATTGGTTGATTATATATTGACTATTTCTATTTAGACTCATGTCCATGTATCGCCCGCTGTGGGGCCGTCTTCATTTCTTCAGGTCCTTGAGGGTATACTGGGAGACAACTTTGTTCCCAACGACACCTATTTGCATTCACTTGAGGAGCATTGTCAGATTATTACTGGACCAAACATGGGTGGGAAAAGTTGCTATATTCGTCAGGTTGCTCTCATTGTTATAATGGCTCAGGTATGACTTTTTGTATATGAAAAGAAATGACTGCACTGCAACTTATCGGAAGCATCTTTCTTAAATAAACTGTTCGCAAAATGGGAAACTTGAATTTATGTCAAATGTAATATAAGTTCCAGAAAAATCCCCAAAATATAGGATTTAAATTGAACTGGCTCCAGAGAAATAAAATATGTCCTGGTTTTATAAAATGCAAATAAAAATGAATTATAACATATTGGTTTCCAAAGATATGCATGTAAAATCACCTTGATTATATATTATTGACGGAATGGTTAGGGTCACACGACTGCACGGGTTCTAAGTAAATTGATATCATTTCCATAACACTAATCTTGCATCACGAAATGTCCTGCCTGCAAATTTGAGGTGTGGGTCATTTGGCATAGGTTTGTTGGGACTATAGTGGCATGATTCCGCTATTAGGGAGTTGGTCATGATAATTGGAATATTGTGGTCATTAGAGGAGGAAAGTTTCTCGCTTGGAGAGGGTTAAACTTCCATGCAAGGAGGGACATGTGGATGTGGATTGAGGAGGGAGACACCTCCTTATTGTGGATGATAAGGAAAGCCCTTTACTCGTTTGTTGGTGTTAGTTTTGGTGACATTTGAGTTCAACCGAGCATGGATTGGTGATACCCCTTTGAAGGAGATGTGACGGGACTGTCATGACCTCATTGCTAAGGCATTGGGACGTAGTTTCGGTTGTGGTGGGTGTCATGATGGCTCTTTGATTTAGGTGGTGGTTCAATGGCGATGACATGTGGTCAGGTACTTGGCGACAACTTTGTTCCTAATGACATCTATATGCATTCACTTCAGGACTTGTCAGATTATTACTGGGCCAAACATGGGTGGGAAAAGCTACTTTATTTGCCAGGTTGCTCTCATTGTTATAATGGCTCACGTATGACTATTGTATATTAGAAAGTGTTGGAGTAAAAAAAAGGTGTGGGGCGGAAAAGCCGAAAAAGAGAGAAAGAAACGACTTAAAAAAACTGTTTCAAAAAAATTGATATGAAAAGCCGAAAGAAAAAATGAAATGAGGATCGGCTTATTGGTTTCATGTTTTCCCCATTTTTTATTGTCTTCACCCATACTGATCAGAATGACAAACATCGACCAAGTTGGGAGAAGACAATAAAAAATGAGGAAAAACATGAAACCAATAAGCCGCTCCAGTCCATCCTTCCACGCGATCGACCTACTCCGTGCTCTTGTCAATGGCGGCGTGAACCCCAACGTGCGCTCCTTCTCTCTAGCCGTAGGAAGCACACAGGCGGCGACGGAGCTTTTCCCAGATCCATATGGGTCGGCTCCTGCGTGAGTAAGGGTTCCCCGATAGGGAACCCTAGAGGCTTTTCGTGGGCGTGCCCAAGTGGGCCTTGATTCCATAAAAAATTGAAGGGGTCGTTTGTTAAAAAAAAGAGAAATGAAGAAAAGGGGGGAGGCCCGACGTGAAAAAAAGGATGAGTAGATGTTTTTTTTAGTATATGTTTGATTTTTTTGAAAAGACGCGTACAAAAAAGTCGTACGCAAGTTAAAAAGAGAGAGAGAGGTCATAAAAAATGATGATTTAAAAAAGTCAAAAAAATTGAAATATCGGCTTATGTGAAGTTTTTTGTTTTCTCCCCATATTTGTTGTCTTGACTTTTCTCCCAACTTGGTCGATGTCATTGTTTTCCGTTAAGTATGGGAGAAAGGGAGAATATTGTGTAGAGTCAAAGGTATATTCCAGATTCAGATTCCAGAGGCCAGCCAGATTTCAGACTCTACAGTTTTCAAACTCGACGTCAGATGGTTTCGAGTCTTCAATTTCAGACATACACATGTATGCGGTCTTTTCAGATATGCACATATTTGCCATCATTTGTTGTGGTCTCCATCATTCTTATTTCGGTCAAGATTTTTCATGTGATCTATAGGGACTCCAGAGTAGAGTACCATTCTCTATGCCATGTTGGCTAGGGTTTCATGTGGTTTCATAGGGACTCCAGAGTAGAGTACCATTCTCTGAGCCAGATGGGAGAGACCCAATTCTCTGATGAGGAGACTTCTTCAGACTCCATTTTCAAGAGATCGTGAACTCCAGTACGAGATCCTTCCGAGGTTCCTATGAATGAGAACCCACTTCGAGGTCTCTATGAGAGAGACCCATCTTCAGAGATCTACTCATGGATAATTAGCGATGCTCTTTCCAGCCTTTTCTGAGATGGAGCAGTTGTCCACATGTTGTGGTGGGCCAGAGTTCTCCAGGTGGAGACTCATTTTCAGTTGCAGTGACTCTGACAAGCGCAATACAGAGCACATGCTCTCCGACGAGGAGATTCAGTTTGACTCACACTCCAGCCCATTCGTCCTCCTCACCTGTACGTCATGAGAAGCAACGTCTTCGACAACAACCGACAGTAGTACGCGTTGAGTTGATATTGTCTATAGTGTTATGTAGCGTGAGTTGAGATTTCTTTCTGTTTGTCTAAGCTGAACATTGCATACTCCTGCTTGAGGGGGAGTGTTGGAGTACTTGGTTATTCGTCACTTGAGTTGTAGATGGGTAAATGGATCACTCCATGATCTATTTACCCCATCCAAAGTTTAGTCCCTCATCTCCGAGGGATGTGGAGACTCAGTGGGGGCTATATATAGACCCCCACACCCATTGTATCCAGTGAGAAAAGCAATAGACTATCAGCTCTTTGAGGCGTTCTCCCGTGGTTTCATCCTGCTCCTTATTGAGTAGGGTTCCACATAAAAATCTCATTTTTTATATTTCTTATTCTTTATTCTGATACGCTTCCGCATTTCTATTTTCTAACAGAAAGTGATGACTGCACTTGGACTTATCGGAAGCATCTTTCTTAAATAAACTGTTCGCAAAATGGGAAGCTTGAAGTTTTGGTTAAGTGTAATTCTTGAGTGAAAATGAATGCGGAAAGTATCCAATTAATTTCTTTAAGTTGTAGGTCTCTTCCATATATAATGGGCGGGGAAAATTATAAGTAAGTCCTTAGAAAAATATAAAACGTTAGAGCAAAATGATATTACAAATGTTAATACTCCCCCTCATGTTGGAAAGATGTCCATGATGCTCGGCTTGGAAGTGCATTTGTTGAGGAGAGACTTGCTAAAGGGTTTTGTATACAAATCAGTAGTCTAGTGTTCTGATCTAACTGGCTCAGTATTGTGCCCAATTTAGATTATATCCCGATTGTTATGACACTCCGATTCCTGGATTAATTGCAATAAACATAATGGTTGAGTTGTCGCATCTCATAATCATGGGACTTGGTTTCGGTAAGTGAAGTTCATTCAACACGGTTTTATTCCACATTAGTTCCTTAGTGAATGGGGCCATTGCCTTATATTCAAATTCGACACTGGAGCGAGCTGCAACGGGTTGCTTCTACAGATAACTAGATTCCCACCAATTTATGTGCGGAAATCAATGGTGGTTTTTTTGTCATTGGACATCCAAAGTAGTCAACATTTGAGTGGATCAGAACATCAAGATGCTTACAACATGTGAAGAGGAGTCCTTCTCCTGGTGTAGACTCAAATATCTCAGGATCATCAATATTGCATCCTTATGCACTTGGCGAGGTTTAGCCATAAATGGACTCACCTTGTTTATTGCAAAGGAAATTCCAAGACGAGTAATAGTGACATAAAGAAGCTTTACAACAAGACCTATACTGTCTTGCATCAATAAATTCATACGAGTCTTCATAGAATTGTGCATTTGGATCCATTGGAAGATGCATGTTTGGTCCATAACATTCCAGTCTCTTGTAGTTGTCTCTTATAGTTGATCTGTAACATTTTTTTCTTTGTGAAAGAATCGTGCCACTAGTGTTGCTGGCCATTTCAATGTCAAGACTATAACGAAGTTCACCTAAGTCCTTTGTAACAAAATATTGGGCAAAGTACTCCTTGACCTATGATATTCTCCGTATGTCGTCACTACTGGGAATGATTTATTGGCATATACTAGCATAGTTATAGTTTCCTTTCCTCTTTTCTTCACAAAGATGTAATGGTCTACAACGGATCAGTTAAAGCCTATCTTTGACACGATATCTAATAATTTTTTAGCCCGAGATCTTGGACTTTGTTTGAATTCATAAATTGCTTTGTGATGGTTACAAACCTTGTGATACTCCCTTTTGGCTTGAAAACCAGGAGGTTGTTGCATATATACCTCTTCAGTCGGATCTCTATGTAGGAAGGCATTCTTGACATTAAGTTGGTGAAGTTCTTAGAACATGAGAGAATGATAAAAATAACTTGTTTCTCATTGAATAGAACTCCCTTATATAGAAGGGAGTCTAGGGTTTATTGAAACAATTACAGGCATGCCCTCAGATTAAAAAATAATGTTTGTACGCCTAAATACTTCAATACTCCTCTTCAGTATGGAGCATAGATTTCCATCATGATCATCTTGGAGACACATCTGGTGAATAGGGACCAAGTGAGCAGCTTGTGAAAACATCAACGGTTGTTCTTTTGAAGTAACTAACTCCGTCTTGATGTTTCCTTGTTGAATCATATCCCTTGTATAATGACAGTCTACCTCCACATGTTTGGTGCGATCATGTAAGGTAGGATTGTTTGCAATGAACATTGCAATATCATTGTCACAACACATTATCGTAGTGCTCGGATCTGATAAGTGTATATCCTTGAGAACCGACTTGATCCGCATTAGTTCAGTGGCGGCTTGGGCTGTTGCTCTGTATTCTGATTATGCATCGGATCTAGCGACTACTGTTGGACATGCGAGCCCACGGCGAGCCATTATGCAATAAATGTTATTGCGAATATCATTCCCTGATCTGAAATGAAGAATAACTACTTTGCATAATAGGTCCCTTAGTACAATTAGGGTTATGTACCATGGCCATCTTAATGATCATATAGCCGTTGATTTAATTATTGAATCATAGAGGTTGGTGCTTGGATGAAGATCTAAAGAGTTAGATTGAGGACTCATCAAGACGGTCAAATGATTGTTAAGAGATGATCTCCAGCCTGAGTAGGAGATGGCAATCCTTTCTCACTTGGCTGATTATTGACCGACCTCTTGATGTAGGTCCTTTGCATGGGAATAGAGATTCGGAGGTGTCATATTAGTTAGATCAAAGAGTTGACTTAACGAGATCGAGATAACCAAAGTCCTATGTCGTATGCTGTCACGATATAGACACGCATCCTCTGACCGGAGACATATGTTTTACTATATGTTTGAGTATGTACATTTGACAGACCAATAGGTTGATGACCTAATCAAGGTCTATACACCGGCGCGCTGGTGTGCATATAAGGGCATATGAGTAATACGATTTGTCAAAAGGGATCATACAGGTTCATTACTGAACCAGAAGACATGAGCTCACTCACAAGATATTGGGAAGAATCAAATTCCGTGCACGGTCGTCTCGCTTTGGAAGCTTCACCGAATTTGTAGGTTTGATATATACTTTTGGAAAAGTATATGATCAACACCTGGATATGATATATACTTTTGGAAAGCATATGATCGATACCGACTCCCAATGATCGAATGAGAAACTTGATGAT
The DNA here is from genome assembly GCA_037367405.1 of Ottelia alismoides. Classification (NCBI taxonomy): domain Eukaryota; kingdom Viridiplantae; phylum Streptophyta; class Magnoliopsida; order Alismatales; family Hydrocharitaceae; genus Ottelia; species Ottelia alismoides. Next base: position 126,716 of record JAZKJV010009654.1, on the reverse strand, counting down.
AAAACTCTGAAGTAGACAGTGTAAAATTGATCTTATACTTCGGGTTTATTCTGGGTTTTCCAGTATGCAGATGTACATGTATTAGAAATACCTGAGAGTGATGTGATCTTAACTTGGTCCAATTTTTGGACATTGATCTGATTGTGATTCAGATGCAATGAGAAGATTAGATTTGCAGTCTTGATTTAATCAAGCATCTATGAGAGGTCCGTGGGATCTGGATTTGAGATGTGATCTCAATATCCAAGTCACTATACGTGGAACAATACAATCGTCCTATCCTTATCTCCAAGTACCGCGGAGAAAGCGTATTATCGTTGAAAGAGTTCATGGATAATTTCATTGTTGATATATATATATATATATCCGAGCATCGAAAAAATGGATAATTAAATGTGATTTAATTATCATGAATAATATGAATTCGATTCATATTATTAGGAGAATTATCTGAGATAATTAAATGTGATTTAGTTATCAAAGATGTGAATAATGTGAATGTGATTCATGTTATTTGGGCACATGAGAAAAGAGATCCAAGATGATTAAATGAGATTTAATTATCATGTATATGAATAATGTGGATAGCACTATCCATGTTAATCAGGTATATTATAAATGTGATTTATAATATATTAGAGGGAGCTATTTGTGATTTATATTTGTTAATAAATTGTTAATGTGAATTGGATTCACATTTAATGATTAATTGAAAATATAATTATATTTTGTTTTTGGGTTGTGAATGAGATTCACATAATTTCAATGGCATGATTGCAATATTTCACAAGATAATTATGAAATATTTTTGTGAAATAATTTACAATAATTGTTGTTGTATATATTGGAGATATCATGAGATGATGGTAGCTGTCCTCCTATTTTTGGAGGATTGGTTTAGTCTTCTCATTATCTCTTCTCTAGTCAAATGTGATTTAAATTGGAATTAATTATGTTGATTTATCAATATGAATTAATTCAAATTAAATCAATTGTTGTTGTATTTTTACAACAACATCTTAGCCATTGAAAGAAACACAAATCAATCTCAACCATTGATTGTGTGTTGTCCATGGATTAGGATCTATGGACTCCCAAAACTCTATATAAGAAGAGGCACCTCTTGCTCTGCAAGACACGTTTTCAACAATGAATGCTCTCTCCTCTCTCTCTCTACACGTCATGTACCTCTCCCCTCTCTCTCTTATGGCCGTTTACAATGGAGCCATTGAGAGAGTCACCATCGCTGCAGCATCATTGTTATGCTGCTGGAGTACTTGCTCGTGGATCTCCGTCTCCTTCGGTGCACATCGCTCGTGAAGAAGACGTCGGATCTCGTGTGACGAGATCAGGAGATTCATCGCTTTGATCGTCAACATGGATTGCGAGAGAGACGTGTCTCATCAACGCGCTCGCAAACGTCTCCTCCGTCGGATCGAACTTGAGACAGGAGATCTCATGGTTTAGAGACTCGATCGCAACCACGCTTCAAGAGGTAAACCTTATACCTAATTGTGGTTTAGATGAAACGATCCGAGAAAGGTTCTTGCATCATATCGTTTCATTATTTATTTTTTTTAAATTCCGCTGTCCGGAGCAACAAGTGCGACTAGTCGCTCCCGATCGCATTCGATGCGATCCACACCCTTCCGTGATGCGCTTGAGGATCTCCCCATATCCTTTCAAGTGGCATCAGAGCCAGGTTGGAGGTTTTGGATGTGATATTTTTTCGTCCCTGTTTAAAATGTTTAAACATGAATTTATCACTTGGATAATATTCCCCATTAATTAAGGATACCATGAGATTTGAGTTTGCGTGATTTGGAATCCGATAACTCAAGTTATGATGTTTTTAATAACCATATATCCACTGTTTCGGAGATGGCGAATGATGATGTAATTAAGGAGTTAGTTATTGTCCTAAAATGCCTAGAAATGTGTGATTATCATTTGGTTTCTGTTTTAAATCAAATTATCAATCTCTGGAAATTGATTTTGCTTAATTTGGATTTAAAATGAAAGAGATATGTTAATTTTAGTTAGTGAGGGTCACTGCTGGAAGTTGCATGTTTTAACAACAACCTTGTCATTGTCATTTAAGAATCTTGAGAAATAATGGTTAATTTCCTGGAATAATTATGGATAATATTTGAGAAATATTTGAATGATAATTGTTCCCTTAAATGACATTGCTTCAACCAATAAATGATTAGATTTGATCTACATCACCAATTGGTTACTTGATACACTTTCAACAAACATGTTGCTTGAATAGGTTTGGGAATTTGTATAGCAAATTTCCTTATAATCAAAATGGTTTTGATTATTACTATATGGTATAACTTCGGCTGAAAAACCGATTATCATCTCAAGTACAAAGTGATTGACTTGGCATTATTTTTTTCCGAGGCGGATATGGTGTCTAGTCGAGGTGCGTTGGGATAACAGGTTGCACCGAGTGCAGTCTGTCCCACTCCCATCGGTACTGACCATGACAACGGGTAGGGAACGGGTAATGTTTGAGAGATCATGATGTATTTTTCTAATTATTAAAATTCGAAATAATATATATTTGAGATAATACTATATTTTTTAAGTAACAATTAAAAATGTTTGTTGGATATTAATTGGATCATTAATTTAATATGATTAGATTAATTGGAATCCAAATAAAAGTTAAACACTCTATTTTAATAGAGTTGTTAATTCCCTTGGAAGAATTAATCATAATGAATATGATTCATAATGATTAATTAAATTTGAACGTGATATGGAGGATCACATAAGTGACATCCATGGTCTCCCGTCAAGGCGAAGGGTTCCATCGCCGGGGATTATATATAGAAGACACATGGTTCCGTCGCCAGGGATTGTATGTAGGAGACGCATGTCCGAAGTGACAACTGCTGTATGTAAGCGTATCCGGATCGGGCTCTTTGCTTCTCGAAAGAGTAAGGCCGTATGCATAGTGACCCCAATATCGAGTCCTCATATTATTGGGGTGATAGCGCATAGCAAGTACTAATCCTGTTGACGGTTGGTTCAATTAACGACGGGTCAACATCACCTTAGGGGTGGTGGACCCGAGTGTTAAAGACCGAATTGGGAATGCAAGTTGGACTTGCAAGGAGGAATGTGTTCCTGCTTCTTTTTATCTGAGTTGCAAGTTCTCATATTATTGGGATGTAATAAAGATAAAGAAGGAGATCTCAGATCTTTCTTGAGATATAATGGTAAGTATATCTTTTACATTGAAAGTGATTAAGGGAATGAACTTTCAATGTTGACAAGGCAAGACAACTTTGATATAAAAATTCCTAAATCAAAGTAAAGTGTGTATATATATATGTTTATATATATTTATGCAATTTTCTTATTTCAGATAATCCTTCATTAAACCCACTCATTAATATACTCAATAATAACCAGTAAAATATCATGGATTGGATCCATGATCAAGATATTGTACTTGCAATTGGACACATAATGTATGAAGTTGCAATGTGCAAGTTTCCTCATAATATTGAGGACAATTAAATAGACAATAGATCTACAACCCTAAGGTTTGTATGTCTCTATTGTCTTGATCCCATCGAATGTACTTTGGAAGTGACACATATCGATGATGATCGCAATTGTCAAACAATCCTTATAAAATCTAAGAAAGATGTTCTGGCATACATATGTGCTCTTGACATTTAATCATGAATGATATGGTTCATTGCATCATGCAGAATGGTGGCTCTATAAGAGATGATGTATTCAAAATGCTTGAATACCTACCTGAACCAATGTTTTAAGAGTTTAGATGGGTGTAGATACGATGAGTGTCATCATTCTACTATCTATACTCTATTCATTCATGAAGCTTCATAATATTCATACTGTATGATTTGAATGAAGCATGTATAAATGTTGAAATACTCTTATATTGAAATCTTTTGAATTCAACGTAAGAGATCCTTTGTCTTAAGTAATTGTTGTTTATAGATGAAGGGAGCACAGTAGAAGCGTGGGTCTGACCCATGCGAGAAGGAAAGTCAAAGAGTTGATTGTACTTCTGTGACTTTCATATGACATCCAAAGAGTTGGATAAATGACAGTACTGCAATAAGCTGATGTGTTGATAATATGACTATCAAATCTATCTAGAATCCTTTCAGTAGGACTCAGATAGTGCATCGAAATAACCTACATTTAATCATTGAAATTTATTTTTTTTTCTTATAAGATAAGATTAAAGTCTAATAATTGTATCTCATTCTTCTAATGACACTTGCAATTGTTGCATATGTTGTAGAAGATTAATAAATTTGATCTTAAGGATTAATAGTCATCTATATGAGAATTGATACAATTGTAGCAACAATCTCCATAGGATAGATAGACTTCATATTTTCAGTGGGAGAGCCCTTGGTCTTAGAGAATGTCTCTATGACCTAGATATTAGAATGCATTCATTGTTGGAGATGAACATGTATTCTGGAATAGACCTATCATAAAGAGTTATGATAGTGGACTCCACTAAATTAGAATATTAATGAATGGTTCATTAACATTTCTAATACTGAAAATTAAACCTTAATAGATCAATAGGAGGATGTAGATCATTTGACAATGATCTGGCATCGAGTCTTGGACATATGTCTATTGATATGATCGATAGACTAGTGAGATATTGAACTTTAAATTGTCTAAAGGTTCAAATCTTACATACTTGTGAATATTGTATATAAAGCAAATATGTCCAATACACTCTTCTCTGAGAATTGTGTAAGATGCCAAGGTATTCAATATCTTATACATATTGATGTATGTGGATCATCTATATCATAATAAACATCGATGATATGCGATATCATTCGATGATTATTTGTGATATGAGATTCCTTCCTTTCACCTTATAAACCTTTGAAATGTTCAAAGATTTCACAATTTTGGTTTAGAACCAAAGTTTGAAGGAAGATGAAATGAATTTGATCTAACCTAGGTAGCAAGTACCTATTAGATGAATTCAAGGAATATCTTATGGAGATAGGAATATCATTCCTATCTCACTTCTCCTAATACACCTAAACTCAATGGAGTTGTAGGGAGATACAATTAGATCATGTGTGACATGATTTGACAAATGATTAATCTTAGCATAGTTATCTCTTAGTTTCCAAAGGTATATTTGTAGTAGAGACTACAATATATATCCTTGATAAAGTTCCATACAAGTAAGCTAGAATTTAGCACCTGAGAGTGCTGCTTCATTAGGAAAATAAAGGATGGTATTGGATACCTACTTTATAACCTTGAGATTCTTAAAAGATCTCTTAGAATGTGATTCTTAGAGGACGACTCTCTTAAGAATCAAGATGAAAATGAAGTAAAGGAACTCATTTAATCATGAGATGATAATGAGGCTCTTGAAATTGGAAACTGAAAGAATAAATAAAGATGAAACTCTAATACTTCTTCAAATAAGTTTGAAGATGTATTCCATGTGTCAGTTAAGTCTGACAATGATCGGACTTCATGTGATGAAGCTCCTGAGGATCATGACATGGAAAGATGGATGTTAGCAATAAAAGTCTAAAGTAGACCTCATATACAAGTGTTGTATATGGACCTTTGAGGATCCACCTATAAGGATTAGACCCATTAAGGTGTAAATGGATCTTCAAGAGAAAGATGGAACCTGATGAGAAGGTAGAGACGTTCAAAGCACGGTTCGTAGCCATGAGCTACACACCGAAGAAAAGACATCGCCTGCGATGAGACTTGCTCTTCAGTAACCATGCTTAAAATCATCGCGATATTGCTAGCTATAGCTACACAACTTGACTACAACATCTTTAAGATGTAAGTCAAGATTGAATTCCTCTATGAATACCTCTCTGAGGATATTCACATGAAGTAGCCCCAGGGCTTCATAGTTGAGGAAAGCAAGCTGTGTAAGCTAAATAACTCCATTTGTAGACTCGAATAAGCTTCTTGTAGTTGGAACATAAGATTTCATGAAATTATAAATGTTATGATTTCAGATAAAATCTTAATGTACCATGTGAAGCTTAGTGGGAGTGCCATTGTGTTCATCGTAGTAAATGTAGATGATACCCTAATCATTTGGAATGATATAAGGATAATAATAAGTGTTTTATAGACTGGCTATTCCATACCTTGAGATATGATCTCAAGGATACCTCTTAGATCTTAGTTCTTAAGATGTTCAGAAGCAAAGAAAAGAGGGTATTGGGACCGTCACATTAGTAGTACACCTTAGACATGTTTCATTTTCTGGAAAATTCCAAGAAAGTCTTCCTTCCCTTAAGATATGGTACTGACCTATCTAAAGGGATAGTACCTCAAAGAGTTGAGGAAGTGAATGCTAGAACTAGTTGCCCTTGTGCATCAGTTACGAGAAGCCGAGTGTATGCTAGATGTGTACAAAAGTTAGATATCTGCCTTGCAGTAGGAGTCGTAAATGTTACTAATCCTACTAAGGAGATAAAACACTTGATTGCAGTAATAGTAATATCTTCAAAGATGAAAAGATTTTTTGAGATAGTGATCTCAAAGTCTTATCTTCAAGAACTTAAGACTTTATAGATAGCGATCTAAAAGGTCATAACTGTGGATACCTTAGGAGATAGAGATCTCCAGGAATAAGGGTATTTTGATAAGGATTATGGAAATACGGGTTATAATAATTATTAAGTTGTAGTGTCAAGGACACTATAACTGACAAGATTGAGTATTGGTTGCATAAGATGCAACATTCGCATTAGATGCGCGCACTGTTACTAGGGGATATGCAAGTGCCGTAAAAGGACTTGGCGTAGTCTCTCGGGAATAGAGTGATTGATCAGCTTACCTGGCTATTTTCCTAAATAGCCTGTGATTGTCACATGAGTGGGGGTTTAAATGATTAGCCCATTAGTGACTCTTTGGGCTAGTGGGAGATTGTTGGACATGCAAGCCCACGGCGAGCCATTATGTAATAAATGTTATTGCGAATATCATTCTCTGATCTGAAATGAAGAATAACTAATTTGCATATTAGGTCCCTTAGTACAATTAGGATTATGTACCATGGCCATCTTAATGATCATATAGTTGTTGATTTAATTATTGAATTATGGAGGTTGGTGCTTGGATGAAGATCTAAAGAGTTAGATTGAGGACTCATCAGGTACCGTCAAATGATTGTTAAGACATGATCTCCAGCCTGAGTAGGAGATGGCAATCCTTTCTCACTTGGCTGATATCTGACCGACCTCTTGATGTAGGTCCTCTGCATGGGAATAGAGATTTGGAGGTGTCAGATTAGTTAGGTCAAAGAGTTGACTTAACGAGATCGAGATAACCAACGTCCTATGTCGTATGCTGTCACGATATAGGCACGCATCCTCTGACCAGAGATAGATGTTTTACTATATGTTTGAGTATGTACATTTGGCAGACCAATAGGTTGATGACCTAATCAAGGTCTATACACCGGCGCGCTGGTGTACATATAAGGGCATATGAGTAATACGATCTCTCAAAGGGATCATACATGTTCATACTGAACCGGAAGACATGAGCTCACTCACGAGATATTGGGAAGAATCAAATTCCGTGCACGGTCGTCTCGCGTTGGAAGCTTGACTGAATTTGTAAGTTTGATTATACTTTTGGAGAAGTATATGATCAACACCTGGGTATGATATATGCTTTTGGAAAGCATATGATCGATACCGACTCCTAATGATCGAATGAGAAACTTGATGATAAAACTATGAAGTAGACAATGCAAAATTGATCTTATACTTCGGGTTTATTTTGGGTCTTCCAGTATGCAGGATGTACAGGTATTAGGAATACCTGAAGGTGATGTGATCATAAATAATTGTATAACCATGACGCTTAATCCTAGGGAGAGATGAAACGGGTCTGGATTTTAGTGACTCCTCTCAGTAGAGAAGTGATATGATCTTGGTCCAATTGTTGGACATTGATCTGAATGTGATTCAGATCCAATGAGAAGATTAGATTTGCGGTCTTGATTTAATCAAGCATCTATGAGAGGTCCGTGACATCTGGATTTGAGATGTGATCTCTATATCCAAGTCACTATATGTGGAACAATACAATCGCCATGTCCTTATCTCCAAGTATCCGCGGAGAAAGCACATTATCCTTTAAAGAGTTCATGGATAATTTCATTGTTGATATATGTATCCGAGCATCGAGAAAAATGGATAATTAAATGTGATTTAATTATCATGAATAATATGAATTCGATTCATATTATTAGGAGAATTATCTGAGATGATTAAATGTGATTTAATTATCAAAGATGTGAATAATGTGAATGTGATACATTTGGGCACATGAGAAAAGAGATTCAAGATGATTAAATGAGATTTAATTATCATGGATATGCATAATGTGGATAGAACTATCCATGTTAATCAGGTATATTATAAATCTGATTTATAATATATTAGAGAGAGCTATTTGTGATTTCTATTTGTTAATTTATTGTTAATGTGAATTGGATTCACATTGAATGATTAATTGAAAATATAATTATATTTTATTTTTGGGTTGTGAATGAGATTCTCATAATTTAAGTGACATGATTGCAATATTTCACAAGATAATTATGAATTATTTTTGTGAAATAATTTACAACAATTGCTGTTGTATGTATTGGAGATATCATGAGATAATGAGATCTCATGAGATGATGGTAGCCGTCCTCCTATTTTTGGGGGATTGGTTTAGTCTTCTCATTATCTCATCTCTAGTCAAATGTGATTTAAATTGGAATTAATTATGTTGATTTATCAATATGAATTAATTCAAGTTAAATCAATTGTTGTTGTATTTTTACAACAACATCTTAGCCATTGAAAGAAACATAAATCAATCTCAACCATTGATTGTGTGTTATCCATGGATTAGGATCCATGGACTCCCAAAACTCTATATAAGAAGAGGCACCTCTTGCTCTTCAAGACACGTTTTCGACAACAACGAATACTCTCTTCTCTCTCTCTCTACACGTCATGTGCCTCTCCCCTCTTCTCTTATGGTCGTCCACCATGGAGCCATTGAGAGAGTCACCATCGCTGCAGCATCGTCGTTATGCTACCGGAGTACTTGATAGTGGATCTCCGTCTCCTTCGGTGCACCTCGCTCGTGAAGAAGACGTCGGATCTCGTGTGACGAGATCAGGAGATTCATCGCTTGGATCATCAACATGGATTGCGAGAAGGACATGTCTCATCAACGCGCTCACAAGCTTCTCCTCCGTCGTATCGGACTTGAGACAGGAGGTCTCTTGGTTTAGAGACTCGATCGCAACCACGCTTCAAGTGGTAAACCTTATACCTAATTGTGGTTTAGGTGAAACGATCCGAGAAAGGTTCTTGGATCATGTGGTTTCATCATTTAAATTTTTTAAATTCCGCTACCCGGAGGAACTAGTGCGACAAGTCGTTCCCGATCGCATTCGATGCGATCCACACGCTTCAGTGATGCGCTTGAGGATCTCCCCATATCCTTTCAATTACAACTTGCTTCTTACTTCTCTATGTGACAAGATTATCAACTTACCACCAAAAAAGATGCAGTAACCGGTAGTAGACTTTTTGTCATTAGGACACTCAGCGTAGTCAGCGTCATAATAGGCCATAATATCGAGCGTTTTTTCTACAAGTGCATAACATGCCTTTCCCTAGAGCAGATTTCAAGTATCTCAGAATCATCAAAAGTGCCTCTAGTGCACATGTCACATTTTGGCTATGAATTGGCTAGTCTGGTTAACAACAAATGAGATATCAAGCCTACTAATGGTAACATACACAAGCTTTCCCATCAGGCACCTATATTGTTTTGCATCAGCATACACAGGCGAGACTCCATACATTTGTGTATTGGAGTTCATAAGAGTAGATGCTGGCTTAGCTCCTAACAATCTCGTCTCATGTAGAAGGTCCATAATATATTTCCTCTGTGATTGAATCGTGCCACCAGTATTCTTTGCGACTTCGATGCCCAAGAAATAACGAAGTTCTCCTAAATTTATGGTAACAAAATCTACCGCAAGTTACCTATTAGTATATGTTATGCCACTAGTATCATCGCTAGTTAGAATTATATCAACATATACCAGCATAGTACCCGTCCCTTTCTTTGTTTTCTTGACAAATAGAGAATGATCTGTTGTAGACCCAAACGAAAGCAACCTTGAACGCAATGTCAAATAGTTTTTAGAACCACGCTCCGGGGCTTTGTTTAAGATCATATATTGCTTTGTAGAGTCTGCACACTTTCTGATACTCCTTAATCTCAAAAACAGGTGGTTGTTGCATATATACTTCTTCATGCAGATCACCATATAGAAAATACATTTTTTCACATCCAGCTGGTACGGTGGCTAGTAGAGCTGGACTGCAATGGAAATAAGATTCTGCATCATAGGCAGGCGAGCTATCGGTGAAAAAGTGTCAGGATAATCTAGGGCGTAGGTTTGAGTGTACCCTTTTGCTACCGGTCGAGCATTATAACGTTCTACATAACCATTTAGAAGATGTTTGGTGATAACTACCCACATGCTGCCAACTATTGTCAATGTTGTAAAAGTCACCCAACTAGCCCGACTAGTAGGTCCGACTAGTCTAGTTAGTGGGGTGACCGACCGAGTACCGACTGATTCCGACTAGGTCCACTAGTCAACCAAATTTTGCTAGGAGATACCATACTTTTTACTTTCTTAAAAGCAAACTTATTCTAATACGCTCAATGTTTTATTTAAATTCAATTACTTTTTGATTCATTATGATAGTAAAAAAATATATAAATCTAAATAAATATATAATAATATATGTATAAAAATGATTTATATATAAAAAAATCAAACCCGATTAAAGCTCGACTAAATCCGATTAATCGCCCGACTACCGATTAATCCTTAGTTAGTGACCTGACCGACCGAGTACCGACTACGACTTTTGCAACCTTGACTATTGTTGCATCCTTTGGAGGATCAACTTGCTGACACGTACCCCTGGACAGAAGAGTATGCATTTCTTCCTTCATGGCTGCATTCCACTCAGGAAGTAATAATGTGTGCTGATAAGTGGAAGGAATTGTAACAATCGATAGCCCAACCAGAAAAGTCGTGTACTGCACAGACAGTCTCCTTGTGGACACATGGTTGGAGATAGGATGTAGTGTACATGCACATATCCCTTCTTGAAGAGTTATGAGCTTATCAAAATGATCTTGGAAGTCTTGAATCTCCTCCTCAGCAGCCTTCTCACCTATATATGTATTTTCCTCAAAAAAAATCTCATCAGTGTTCTTTTCTTGACATACCTTGGGATCAGTTGATGGTGTGATAAGAGGGGGTGCCATCCGATGAGTATACACTAACTGAAACAGTTGAATATCAACGACATGAGTGTCCTGAGACGATGACCCGCTTTGAGGAGATGACATTGGGAGATTGGCAATTTCTACGTTATTAGGAGACACAACCCGAGAACAGAGGTGGAATAATATGGTGTAGACTCAAAGGTCACATCCACTCTAACATGGTAACGATAATGTACCGGATCATAACACCAATACCCCTTCTAGGTTCTGGAGTAGCCTATAAAGACACATTTCACAGCTTGGGGAGAGAGTTCGTCATGACGAGTGGAATGAATGTGGACAAAAGAGGTGTACCAAAATATTTTATGTGGAACATGGAATAGGTTCTTGTCAGGGAAGAGAATATGACGTTTGCTCTTCCAGTATGGCGGACGACATACGATTTATTAGGCATGTGGCCGTGAGAACATCACTCCAAAAGGTAAGAGGGGTCACACTTTGAACAAGTAAGGTGCGAGTCACATCAAGGATATAGCGGTGCTTCCTCTGAGCTACACCATTCTATTAGGATGTATATATGCATGATGTTTGGTGGATGATCCCATGCTCATTCAGAAAAGAGCGAAGATATTGATTGCAAAAATCAAGAGCATTACCAGTACAAGTAATCCTGACATGAAGATCAAACATGTTTTTTATTTCCATAAAGAAAATTTTTATAACGGTATTGACTTCAGATTTTAATTTCAAAAGAAAGACCCACAATACTTGGGTAATGTCATCAACAACAACAAGATAGAATCTATGTCCTGACTGAGCAATCTGGAACCTAACTAGGCCCCCACACATCAAAATGTAATAAATCAAAGATAGACTTGCTAACACGACTAAGACGACTTGGAAAGGAACTCCTATGATGCTTTCCAAGTTGACATGATTCACACTGGAGTGATGTGAACGCAGGAAGTTGAGGTATCACAACAACAACAACAACAAAGCCTTTTCCCACAATTAAGTAGGGTCGGCTACATGGATTCTTCGCCTCCATTCAGATCTATCTTGGGTCAATCCCGGACTTATATCCAAAAAGCTAAGATCCCTTCGTATAGTCTCTTTCCAACACTTCTTGGGCCGTCCTCGCCCTCTCTTAGCCTGCTCAACATCCCAACACTCGCATCTCCTAACTGGTGCATCAGTTGACCTTCTTTGCAAATGACCAAACCATCTTAAGCGGTTTTCTCGCATCTTATCCTCGATCGGAGCTACACCAACTTTCTTTCTAATTGCATCATTCCGAATCCGATCTTTACGTGTATGTCCACACATCCATCTTAGCATTTTCATTTCTGCTACAGCCATTCTCTGCACATGTCTATGGTTCACAGGCCAACATTCAGAACCATAAAGCATAGCAGGTCTCACGGCTGCTTTGTAAAACTTTCCTTTAATTTTTAAAGGAATTTTCTTATCACAAAGAACAACGGAGGCTCCTCTCCACTTTAGCCAGCCTGCATTTACTCTATTAGTAACATCTCCATCAATTTCCCCATCATGTTGCAAAATAGATCCCAAATATCTAAAAGAATCTCTCTTCTGAATGTTATCGTCACCAATCTTCTCCTCGATTCCTTCACCACTGCTTCCATCAAAGGTGCATTCCATATATTCCGTCTTAGCCCTACTTATACGAAAGCCTTTAGTCTCCAATGCATGTCTCCAAACCTCAAGCTTCTCATTTACTCCATCTCTAGTCTCGTCAATCAACACAATATCATCAGCAAATAACATACACCAAGGTAACTCATCCTGAATGTGACTTGTCAACTCGTCCATAATCAAAGTAAAAAGAAATGGACTCAAAGCTGAACCTTGATGTAAACCAATGTTGATATCAAAATAGTCAGTCTTCCCCGTCGGGGTCCTTACGCAAGATAAAGCCCTATCATACATATCCTTTATGAGATTAATGTATAGGACATATATTTGTCTCTTCTCCAAAACTCTCCATAGTATCTCTCGTGGGACGGAATCATAAGCCTTCTCCAAATCAATAAAGATCATATGGATATTCTTCCTTTTAGCTCTATAAATCTCCATTGTTCTCCTCAGCAAATGGATGGCTTCAATAGTTGAGCGACGTGGCATGAATCCGAATTGGTTTTCTTTTACTTGGGAAGCTTGCCTCAACCTTCTTTCGATCACACGTTCCCAAATTTTCATAGTGTGACTCATCAGCTTGATACCTCTGTAATTTGAACAATTTTGAATGTCTCCTTTGTTCTTATAAAGAGGCACCACGATACTCCTCCTCCAATCTTCAGGCATTTTCTTGCTTCGCCAAATAACATTGAATATATTCGTAAGCCAAGTCAAACCACGCTCACCTAAAACTTTCCATACTTCTACAGGGATGTCATCCGGTCCAACAGGTCTGATAACCTTCAAAGCCTCCTCTACTTCTTTTCTTTGTATTCGTCTATAGCGTGCACGATTCAAGTAATTTTCACTACTAGCTAGATCACCTAAAGTGATCTCTCTACTTCCTTCTCCAATGAAAAGTTTATGGAAGTACTGCTCCCATCTAGTCTCTATATCCTTCTGAGTAACAAGCACGTGACCTTCCTCGTCCTTAATGCATCTCACTTGAGAAAGGTCTTTGGTCTTTCTTTCTCTTGCTTTGGCCAACCTGAATATATCCTTCTGGCCCTCCTTAGAGTTGAGATTTTTATACAAAACCTCATAAGCTTTTGACTTAGCTTCGCTTACATCCTTCTTTGCTTCCTTCTTCGCTATTTTATAGTTTGTAATAGTTTCCTCTGTTCTATCCTTAGACATAGCTTTAAAGCAAGCTCTTTTAATTTTTAGCTTCTCTTGCACCCCTTCACTCCACCACCAAGCCTCCTTTTGACCCGGAGCTCCTCCTTTTGACTCGCCTAGCATCTCTTTGGCTACCTTTCGAATACAAGATGCTACTGCCTCCCACATCTCGTTTTCACTACCGCTACAATCCCAAGATAAGTCTTCTAAAACCTTCTCCCTGAAGCTTGATTGCTTCAGCGGAAGATTCCACCACCTAGTTCTAGTGATCTTAGGAACCTTCCTTTTCTTTACCAGCCCTTTTATTTGTAAATCCAAGACTAACAAGCGATGTTGGGTTGTCAAGTGTGATCCAAGAGTAGTTACATCCAAGGAAGTTGAGGTATGATTCTTCTTAATTTTAGTAGAGGCAAATGGCCACGACACAAGTGCCAAGTGTAGGAAGATGACTCCCCAATAGATGTAAAAACATGACCCACAAAAGGAGACTGTGTCTAGTGGTACACACCCCCTTCTTCTCAGCCACAACTGTTGGAGTATTTGGTTATGCGTCACTTATGTGAGAGATTGGTAAATGGATCTCTCTGGGATCCATTTACCCCATCCAGTTGTTTAGTCTCACATCTACCAGTTGTGGGATGTGAAGACTCAATATGGGCTATATATAGACCCCCACACCCATTGTATCCATTGAGAAAAGCAATAGACTATCAGCCCTTTGAGGCGTTCTCCCGTGGTTTCATCCCGCTCCTTAAGGAGTAAGGTTCCACGTAAAAATCTTGGTGTTTATGTTTATCTTTCTATTCTCCATGCTCTGTTTATCATTTTGGCTTCCGCATTCTAATTTTCTAACATGGTATCAGAGCGGGATGATTCCTCGAGGATTTTAAGTTTATTATTTTATTCGAGATTCGATTATGGAGTTCTTATATTATTCATGTTCATTGAGTTCCAGCTTCTAGGGTTTTCTTGAAACCCTAGAAACACATGCCAAGGCTTCATTCAACCCTATAGCATCATCAACAACCATTGATGGCCTCGATCAGGCCATCTGCAGCCATTTAAGAGCCGCCTCTAAGCCCGTGAACCTTCAACCAAGGGTTCCACGATGGGAACCCTGTCTCAAGCAGAGGGTTCCACTCCAACATCTCTCATGCCCTGGCCGCTCCCCGTCTCTCAAGCACGAATGCGGCATGCATCTGGCATCCTCTCTTGTGACGGAGCCCCTCAACTCCAGGCTGCGCACAAAAAAAGGAGGTCGATCATGGCCTCGCGTTGAACCAACTTGAAGTCCAGACAGCTCTTCTTCTTGCCGCGTCACCTCGACGCTGCTCCAAGCTTGGTCAATGTTTGTCATTCCGACCAATATGGGAGAAAGGGGGAGTATTGTGTATAGTTACATGCCACATTGACATATTCTCCATATTCCAGATTCAGATATTTCAGGCCAACTACTTGTTCAAACTCTACAGCGATAATTTGTCAGTTTCAGACTCGACGCCGGATTGGTTCCAAGTCTTCAGTTTCAGACGCGTACTTGTATGCGGTCTTCTTTTCAGATGTGCACATGTATGTCATCATTTGTCGTGGTCCCCATCGTTCTTGTTTTCAGCCAGGGTTTTCATGTGATCCATAGGGACTCCATAGTAGAGTACCATTCCCTATGCCATGTTGGCTATGGTTTTCATGTGGTTTCATAGGGACTCCGGAGTAGAGATCCCATTCCCTATGCCATGTGGGCTAGGGTTTTCATGTTGTTTCATAGGCACTCCAGAGTAGAGTACCATTCTCTCTGCCAGATGGGAGAGGCTCAGTTCTTCGACGAGGAGACTTCTTCAGACTCCATTCTCAAGCGATCATGAACTCCAGTATGAGATCCTTCCGAGGTTCCAATGAGAGAGAACACACTTCGAGGTCCCTATCAGAGAGACCCATCTTCAGAGATCTACCCATAGATAATTAGTGATGCTCTTTTTGGCTCTTTCAGAGATGGAGCAGTTGCTCACATGTTGTGGCGGGCTAGAGTTCTCCGTGTAGAGACCCATTTCAATTGCAGTGACTCTGACAGGCGCAGTACAGAGTGCATGCTCTTCGACGAGGAGATTCAATTGACTTACACTCCGTCCCGTTCGTCCTCCTCACTTGCACGGCATGAGAAGCAACATCCTTGACAACAGCTGACAGTTGTGCGCGTTGAGTTGATACTGTATGTAGTGTTATGTAGCGTGAGTTGAGATTTCTTTCTGTTTGTCCATGTTGAGCATTGCATGCTCCTGCTTGAGGGGGAATGTTGGAGTATTTGGTTATGCGTCACTTATGTGGAAAATGGGTAAATGGATCTCTCTAGGATCCATTTACCCCATCCAGTTGTTTAGTCCCACATCTACCAGTTGTGGGATGTGGAGACTCAGTGGGGGCTATATATAGACCCCCACACCCATTGTATCCATTGAGAAAAGCAATAGACTATCATCCCTTTGAGGCATTCTCCCGTGGTTTCATCCCGCTCCTTAGGGCGTAGGTTTCCACGTAAAAATCTTGGTGTTTATGTTTATCTTTCTGTTCTTCATGCTTTGTTTATCATTTTCGCTTCCATATTCCTATTTTCTAACAACAACCAATCACCTAGTTGGTCAACCTATCCCGAAAGACAAGAGATATTGTTTCAAAAATCACTCGACAATTAAGCTCTTTAGTAATTCTGGATATAAATAAGACTCACAGGAAATTCAGGAGCTAGAAGAACGTTATTTAGCCGAGTATTTGGAGCCACTTTAACCTCACCTTGTCCAGCAATAGGGGATAGTCTTCCATCTGCCATCACAATGGTACGACTTGGTTTAACCTCTCTAAGTGTAGTGAACTGATTCGTGTTGTCGCTAATGTGTCGTTATGCACCCGAGTTTACCTAACAATCAGATCCTACAGGCACAAATACTTGAGGGATAAACGAATGCTACGGTATCGGTAGACGTGGTGCCATGGTAGCTTCTGCTCTTGAAGGCGATGGTTACGATGCAACCCCATATTGGCTCAACTGCTATATCAGATCCGCATATTTTGCTATGGATATACCCGACAAGGTTTTAATTTAACCGACGAGATGTCATCTTGTGCTGGGATGGTCTGATGAACCATCAGGGTCTTCCGTGCTCCTCCCAACAACGGTCCTCAGTGTGGTCCATGCGGCCACAAAAACTGCACTGGGGCTTTCCACATCTGAAATCACGACCCCCATTTCCTACCTTTAAAGAAAGTCTCTCGTTCTCTACCTGAGGGTACAACCATAGCCGATGGGTCCCAACATGAGTCTCTGTTGGAAGAGATATAAGTAACTGGCTAAGTATGCTGAAGATTTCTTCCATAGATGAAATCTCAGATCCAATGATCATTAGCGCTCTAGCGGCTTCATATATAGGGTCTAACCCTCCATGAAAGAGTCCACCCATCAATTGATTCCTGAAGGTAATCTGCGTTGGAGAGGTGCAAATGGACATATAAGAGTTTTGAAACCTTGAATTCAATGCCGAATAAAATTGGGTAAGGGGATGATAATTTTGCTTCAGTTGAAACATATCAACATACGTCCGAAGGATCTTGGCATAATTCTTCTCTTTTAAGTACATCTTGCGAAGACGGTCCCGTATGCATTTTGCTATCTTGTAATGCACAATATCATTTGCAATGTACAAGATGCAACATCGCACAAGCCACTCCTTGACCATAGCATTATCCTTCTTTCATGTTTGCATTTGTGCCGGTCTTCTCGATTGGTTCCTCTTTGGTAATGATGTGCTCCTTGGCATGCCCTTCTATCATATTCAGAAGAGACTGGTGCATCAACACATAATTTGTACCATCCAACTTGGTAAAAATACCAAGGAAGGGATTCTTTATTTCCCCTTTGCGAGTAGACGAATTTACTACCTCGAAGATATTCCACAACATATCAAAGGATTAACCTGATGGCTATATTAGAAGCAACCAGGATAAATCACAATAACAAAAGAATCTCAAATCATGTACTCTAGGTTATGATAATCTCTTCAAGCATCAACCACAACAACATCAAAGCCTTTTCCTACATTTAAGTAGGGTCGGCTACATGGATTCTTTGCCTCCTTTCAGATCTGTTTTGGATCGTTTTTGGGCTAAATCCAAATAACTAAGATCCCTTCGGATAGTCTCATTTCAAAACTTCTTGGGCCTTCCTCGCCCTCTCTTAACCGACTCAACATCCTAAATCTTGCATCTTCTATGTGGTGCATTAACCGACCTCCTTTGCAAATGGTTAAACCATCTTAAGTGGTTTTCTCTCATCTTATCCTCTATTGGGAATACACCAACTTTCCTTCTTATCACATCATTCTGAATCCGATCTTTTCGTGTATGATTACACATTCACCTAAGCATTTTCATTTCTTCTATTGTCATTCTCTACCATGTCTATGGTTCACGGGCCAACATTCTAATCCATAGAGTATAGCAAGTCCCACGGCTGCTTTGTAATACTTTTCTTACTTTCAAAGGAATTTTCTTATCACAAAGAACAATGGAGGCTCCTCTCCACTTTAGTCAACCTGCATTTATTCTGAGTAAAAAATAGTCTACCACACAAACGACCAGGGTTCAAATCCCACTCTTGCAGGGGTTGCGTTAGGTAGTCGACGGCCAGCGTAAAAAATATTCGAATCTTTCAACATGGATTTGAGTAAGAATCCATGTAGCCGACCCTACTTATAGTGGGAGAAGGCTTAGTACATTTAACATCTCCATCAATTCCCCCGTCCTATTGCAAAATAGATCATGAGTATCTAGAAGAGTCTTTCTTTTGAATGTAATCGTCTCCAATCTCCACCTTGAGTCGTTCATCGTTGTTTCCGCCAAATGTGCACTCCATATATTCAGTCTTAGCCCTACTTATATGAAAACTTTTAGTCTCCAAGTCTCCAAACCTCTATCTTCTCATTTACTCCATCTTTTATCTCACCAATCAACACAATATCATCGGCAAATAACATACACCAAGGAATCTCATCTTGAATGTGACTAGTCAACTTGTCCATAATCAGCATAAAAAGAAATGGACTCAAAGCTGAACCTTGGTGCAGACCGATGCTGATGTTAAAATAGTCAGTCTTCCCAGATAAAATCCTTACACAAGATGAAGCACCATCATACATATCCTTTATAAGGTTAATGTATTGGACATGTACTTGTCTCTTCTCCAAAACTCTCCACAATATCTCCCATGGGACTGAATCATACGCCTTCTGCAAACCAATAAAAAACATATGGAGGTTCTTCTTTTTAGTCTATAAATCTTCATTGTTATCCTCACCAAGCAGATAACTTCAATAGTTGGGCGACTTGGCATGAATCCGGATTGATTTTCAGTTACTTTGAAGACTTACCTCAACCTTTTGATTACATGTTCCCAAATTTTCATAGCATGACTCATCGGTTTGATACCTCTATAATTCAAACAATTTTGAACGTCTCCTTTATTCTTATAAAGAGGTACCACAATGCTTTTCCTCCATTCTTCAAGCATTTTCTTGCTTCACCTAATAACATTGAGTAAAATTTGTGAGCCAAGTCAAATGTGGAGTTTATAATACTTTGTATCTTTTTATTTTATAATTAATATACTTAGTGGTGAGTCCCAAATTCTGGGACCTCACCCATTTCACTCTTAAAAAAAGTCAAATCTTGTTCACCTCGAACTCTCTAAACTTCCATAGGAATATCATCAGGCCCTACCCCTTTCCCTCATAACCTTTAAAGCCCCCTCTACTTCCTTTGTATCCGTCTATAACTTGCACGATTCAGGTAACATTCATTACCAGTAAGATCTCTCAAAGTAATGTCTTTATTCTCTTCCCTATTGAAAAGCTTATGGAAATACTACTTCCATCTAGTCTCTATATCCTTTTAACAAGTAGGGATGAAAACGGTCGGATACGGATACGAATACACGTATAATCATATCCTTATCCATTTTAGAATACAAATACGAATGCGGATACGAATATTGATGGATGTTAAAATTGTGTTACCATATCCTTAAAAATGAATATGAATGTAAAACGAATACGACTCGGATACGAATAATAATAGAAATATTTTTAAATTAACTAAAATATACATATTTTGGATGGTTTACACATAAAATAGATATAGCATATATAGTAAGTTCACAACAATTATATCAAAAATGATGAATGCAATCAAGAAATATTGTTACACATAATAAATAAATTTATCATTATACTTATGTACGAAAATGATTATACGAATACGAATGTGGATATTAGTGAATGTCAAAGTGAAATCCATATCCGCATCCATTTTAAAATGAATACGAATACAAATATCAAAATATGTATAAAACAAATACGATAGCGGATTGGATACGAATATATTTACATTTGTTTTCATCCCTAGTAACAAGCGCATGTCCTTCCTCATCCTTGATACATCTCACTTGAGAAAGCTTTTTGGTCTTTCTTTCTCTTGCATTGGTAGATCTAAATTTTATCCTTACTTCCTTGTGTCATGGCTTTGCATTTGTATTCGGCACTTGACCTATCGATAAAAGTTTGCTTCTTGCTTTTCCATGAGTCTAGTGAGCTCCCAATAAACACTCGAAATACAGAGATTGGCTTCCTATCTTTTGGTCATTCCATGTAGTCAACATCTGCACTAGACATGATCACAAGAGATTGTCGTTTGCTTATCTAGAGAAGATCTCATGTACCTTAGGATCCTGGAGATTGTATCCATATGAGCCTGACGTGGTTGCTCCATAAACTAGCTAACTTTACTCAATGTTAACGAGATGTATGTCTTGGTGAATCGTCATCATAGAGCTTTATGCTAGGATCCATAGAAGTAGTGGTAGGCCCGCAATCTGTCATCCCAGTCTCTACAAGGAGATTAATAATGTCTTTCGTTTGAGACATAGCAAGTCCTCTTTGATTCTCGACAAATTCAAGCTAAAAAAAGTATCATTGTTCTCCAAGGTCCTTGGTGACAAACTATAGTTCAAGGAACATCTTAGCCTCATCGATCCCTGTTGGGAAAAATGAGAAACTTGTTTATTCCATACGCCCTAGGCTCTCTTATATAGGAGAGTAGCCTAAGGGTAAAATACATAAAGAGTCCAACGGGAAGAAGAAAATACGAAAAGGTACATAAGAAAGTAACATATATCTCTACACTCCCCCTCAAGGTGGAGCATAGATGTCAATCATGCTTAGCTTGGACGAACACTTCTGGAACAACCCTCGAAGTAACGCCTTGGTAAAGATGTCTGCAGTTTGGTCCCCTGAGCTAACATGGGATGTAGAAATAAACCCCTTTTGAATCATATCTCGTATGAAGTGACAATCAACCTCATATCATATGTATAGCATCCATATGTACCTGACGTGGTTGCTACATGAACTGGCTCACCCGACTCACAACGAAGGAGATATCTGGTCTGGTAATAGTAACATAGAGAAGCTTGCCCACCAGTTCTCTGTATCTTCTCCTATCCACCTCATCAGTGTCGTGATCATATAGTTTCATACTAGGATCCATGGGTGTAGTGACAGGTCGGCAACCAAGCATTCATCTTTCATTCAACAGGTCAGTGACATATTTCCTCTGGGTCATTACCAGCCCATGAGGATTTCTGGCGAATTCCAGTCCCAGAAAATATCTAAGAACTCCAAGGTCCTTGGTGACAAATTCACGACCCAGCATCTCTTTCGCCCTCGGAATTCCCTGTTCATCATCATCTGTAATCAAGATATCATCTACATACACCATAATTGCAATAGTTACTCTGGGCGTCTTCTGTGCAAACAAGGAATGATCTGCATTGGAACGTATGTACCCCTGTTTCTCAAACAGGTCTGAGAGCTTCTGGAACCAAGCTCTGGGGCTCTGCTTAAGGCCATAGATAGCCTTATGAAGTCTGCACACCTTAGAACACTCCCCCTCAACAGCAAAACCAGGAGGCTGTTGCATGTAGACTTCCTCCTGCAAGTCACCGTATAAGAATGCATTCTTGACATCTAATTGGTATAGTGGCCAATAACGAGTAACCGCAACAGAGAGGAGGATCCGTAGGTTGGAATGGCGAGCAACCGGCGAGAATGTATCAAGATAATCCACACCATATGTTTGTGTAAAGCCACGAGCAACCAGGCGTGCCTTGTATCTGTCAATTCTGTCATTTGCATTCTGCTTAACTGTAAAACCCTCTTGCAGCTCACTGTAGACGCATCAGTAGGTGTAGTAACAAGGCTCCAGGTACCTCTTGACTGAAGAGCATCCATTTCTTCTTCCATGGCTAGACGCCATCGACTATCCTTCAACGCATCTTGGTAATTCCATGGAATATCCACCGTCGATAGTGCAATGACAAAGCTCCTGAAATCTCCAGTTAAGCGATCAAAAGACACAGTAGATGCTATTGGATATGCCGCGCAGCTGCGCTTCTGCTTCCGAAGAGCAATAGGTAGATCCAAATCACATGTCTCCCCATCTGGCCTCTGTAACACATCTGCTCAGGGAAATCGTCAGATCCATCAATATTGATAATATTCTCAGAACATACCTCAGGCGAGCTAGATGATGAGCGGTGACCATGAGCAGAAGCAGGCCTACGGGTATAGTGGAATGGCAACGGGGAAACAGGAACGGTAACATGAGGTGTAGGGGATGGTAGTGGTGGAGATGGTAATGGTTGAGGTGGTGATGGTGATGGTGATGGCATGTATATAGCTTAAGTAGTGCCAGAGGATACCAACTGATCACCAGTAGATGAGAAGTCCATAACAGACTCGAAAAATGTAACATCAGCACTGACGAGATACCTCTTGCGCAATGGATCATAACATTTGTACCCCTTCTGTATTCTGGAGTACCCGGCGAAAACACACTTGACAGCCCTAGGAGAGAACTTGTCAATCCTTGGAGACAACTGGTGGACAAAGGCAACCGAGCCAAACACACGAGGAGTGAGGGAGAACAATTTATTGTCAGCAAAGGGAGAAAGGAATCTTCTCACCTAAGATAGACGACGGCATACGATTAATGAGATAACATGCCATAAGAAGAGCATCGTCCCAGAAAGAATGAGGGGCATGACTATGTATGAGAAGCGACCTGGTAACATCAAGTAAATGACAATGGTTCCTTTTTGCAACCCCATTTTTTTGGGAAGTATAGGCACAGGATGTTTGGTAGATAAACCCTTGAGCTGAAAAATAATTGGAAAGAGTATGAGTATAAAATTCCAAGGCATTATCACATCTCACAATTTTTACAGATGAAGAAAAAATATTACGAACTTCATTGATGAAATTTAGATAATATTCCCCGCTTCAGATTTATTCTCTAACAGAAAGACCCAAGATACACGAGAGAAATCATCCACAATAACTATATAGAACATCTGTCCCTGATGATCAGGAACACGACTGGGACCCCAGATATCGACATGAAGCAACTCAAACTTGGAGGTACTACTCCGACACTGACGACTGGGAAAGGTAGACCGATGGTGCTTTCCCAACTGACAAGCCTCACATTGGATGGACGTGTGAGGTGAAACCTGGGGTAACACATGACACAATTTCTGAAGCGGTAGATGTCCAAAGCACAAGTGCCAAAGTAATGGGAAGATGGATCCAGCAGGTAGAGAGGAGGCCCCAGCATAAGGCAAGGCCTTAAATGTCGGTTTCGGTCACCATTTCGGTATCGACCAAAACAGAATTTTGATGGAATTTCGGTGGAATTTCGACCGAAATTTCGGTCATTTTGATCATTTTTTGTATTAGCACCCCTATATTTCGGTCATTTCGGTCCAATTTTGATTTCGATTGGATATCGATATTCGACCGAATTTCGCTGAAATTTGAGGCCATGGCATAAGGGGTCCGACTAAGATGATATAGGCCGCCTTGCTCATAGCCACGCCCAATCACGTTGCCCGTAAGGATGTCCTGAAAAATGAGAGAAGATGGATTAAAAGTTGCTCGACAATGTAAATCCTTTGTAAGTTGGCTAATGGACAATAAATTCATAGAGAAATCCGGTGCATGGCAACATGTTCTTGAGGTGCATAGAAGGTATCAGGCTAATCTCTCCCTGACCAGTGATAGGAGAATGCGTCCCATTGGCAATAACCACAGTATGGCCTGGAAGGACCTATCAGTAGGCTGTAAGTAGACCTTGATCACCACACAGATGATGTGTAACACCAGAGTCCATAATCCACTCTAAAGTATCTGATCCACTACTGCTAGTAAATGCATAAGTGCTACCTGAGGTACTGGTGGATGCAGAAGCAGCAATATCGGGGTGACTATCAGAAGAAGGTATTGATGCAACTGGGCCAGATGGAGGAATAATGCCCCTCAGACGGGCTACAAGGTCATCAAAGCGTTGATCTAGAGATGAAGCAGATGGAGGCTCAATCTGTTCAGCTACTCATGCGGAAGCAGGAAATCCATGTTTGGAGTAGCACGTGTCTTCAGTATGCCCAGAACGGTGGCACAAAGTGCAGGATGGCCGAACACGACCCCCTATACCCCGAGGTCCACGACCACAGGACTGATGATGACCTCCACGACCTCGATTCGCTGCCATGGTTGAGGCGGTCTGATTTGCAGTGGATGAAGGAACAATAATGCGGCTCAGTCTGTGAAATGCTTCCTTCATCGGAGGAATGGTGGAGTCCGCCAAGATCTGGGAGCGTGCAGCCT
Source organism: Ottelia alismoides (assembly GCA_037367405.1). Classification (NCBI taxonomy): domain Eukaryota; kingdom Viridiplantae; phylum Streptophyta; class Magnoliopsida; order Alismatales; family Hydrocharitaceae; genus Ottelia; species Ottelia alismoides. Next base: position 101,778 of record JAZKJV010009654.1, on the reverse strand, counting down.
CGTACTCTGGATCTAGAGCCACCAGAAATACCAAGGTTGCAGAAAGCGGTAGTCGGTACTCGGTCGGCGGGGTCTCTGACTAAGGATTAATCGGCAGTCGGGCAACTAATCGGATTTAGTCGGCCATTAGTCAGTTTTGAATTTTTTTAATTATTTTAAATATATAAATCATTTTTATACATAGATTTCTACATTTTCTATACTTTTATAATGAAATAAAAGAAGTAATTGACTTTAAATATAACATTATTGCATATTAGAATAAGTTTGCTTATGTATTAGCATAGATTTGTATATTTTCTATACTTACACAATGAAATAAAAGAAGTAATTGACATTAAATATAACATTAAGCTTAATAGAAATAAGTTTTTTGTTAAAAAAAAGTAAAAAAACAAAAAATTATAAAAGCTTCATGTAAAAATCGGCCGACTAGGTCGACTAGTCGGTCCGACTAGTCGGGCTGACCAACTAATGGCCGACTAGGCCTAGTCAAGTCAGCTATCCCCCCCCTACTCGACTAGTCGGCCTAGTCGGTCGATTTTTGCAAGCTTGAGAAATACACCTACCATAGTGGCATTCTGGTAGGTCTTTTGTTGCTCAGGAGTGGCTGTGATAGGCATGAAGCTGTAAAACTTCCCAAACATTCCTCGTAAAGATGTATACAATGAGTGTAGAGGTCGTCCATTCTGTTTGATAGTAAAGATGTCATGCTAGAGTTGCAGAATATTTGTCTCATTCTTTGCCTGGGAATATGTAGCAGCTAGAATGTCCCACATTGCATTTGCAATGGGCTGATGAAGGATATCATTAGCAATCCCAATTGCCAGGGTTCCTGATAGCCAAACCTTGGCATATGCATCATATGCCTCCCGTGAGGCATTGACTCTAGTCTTCTCAGCAGGCTCTTCTTCGGTAAGAATGTGCTTCTTACCAGTTGACTTCATCATACTCATGAACTGCATTGCCCACCGTTCGTAATTTGAACCATCCATCTTTACAATAGGCGCTGGACCTCTGAAGGTGCCTGTAGATGGGATGTGTCTGCCTTGCTTTCTGACATTATGATAATTGAAGACTAGAGTGGTAGACTGAAGATATGATCGTCTACACGGACGTTAACGAGTTTAGTTGCATGTGTAGACTCAAGCAACCAAACCCATTAATTTGGAAACACGTGCACGGAACAAGTGCTGGAGTCACACGCGTGCTGGCCTAGGGATGCACACGCACGGAAGTCAGGAGCTTCACGCACACAGATATGCGCACAGGAACACGCACAGATGCGTGTCAAGGAGCGTGCACAGGAGGCTCATAGGGACGCGCACAGGCACACCGTTGCACAGACGCACAAGGCGCACAAACGTGCATGCGCGCAGGGGTGCGCACAGACGCGCAGGAGCACACGCTGGTGCAGCTCGAGACCGAGCGACGCCGAGGCAAAAGCGGTGAGGCGCGCGCATACGCGGAGGCGGCGCGAGACCGAGCGCAACGAGGCCTGGGGCGGCGCGACACGGAGGCGGCGAGGCACGCACGCTGAGAGGAGGAGAGGCACGCGCGCGGAGGGATCGAGGGTGGAGGCTTGGGTTAGGGTTTGTTCGAGAACTTTGGTCTGGGACCGTCGCTCTGATACCATGTTGGGAAAAATGAGAAACTTGTTTATTTCATACGCCCTAGGCTCTCTTATATAGGAGAGTCGCCTATGGGTAAAATACATATAGTCCAACAGGAAAAAGAAAATACGAAAAGGTACAGAAGAAAGTAACGTATATCTCTACAATCCCTTGTAAGTCCTCTCCTAATAATAATAATGTCATCAACATATACTAGGATAATGACAATACCTCATGATGTCCTGATAGTCCACTCCATACAGTCTGAGTGAATCTACGTGCTACAAGTCTCGCCTTGTGGCAGTCAACATTGTCACCTGCCCCATTCTTCACTGTAAAGATCCATTCACATAGTAAAACTACCCTGCATAGCCTTCTGATATGTGTTTGAGATTGTAACATCTAACAAGCCCGCAGAAACTTCTTGAAGCCCTTCGATATAGACTCCAGTAAAACATGTCCTGAAAGAGGGTACACAACACATGTACACCTCTTTAGAGGTGCAATGGGCTGGTCAAGATTTTCTGAATGATCCATCTCATTTATGGCAATCTCTTGGGTAGTTGCACTCTCATCTTATAAAGTCTTCTGCTCTATAGAATCTTCTACAATGCCATGAGTGGAAACCATGTATTCATAATTTACTTGGGTGTATAGATAACGGGGAAGGCACATGAGCATGGGGTCTACTAGTAGATCTACGAATATATACGTGAAGCAAAGTCTAAACCACACGAGGTGTGGTAGAAGCAGGAGGCGAAGGTGGAGAAGGAATTGAAACCTCATCACCAGTCTCAAAAGGTGTCATACGATTACATGTAGGAGAAAAGTACGTAACATACCCAGAGAATGTGATGTCAGCATTGCCATAGTACTTCAATCTGACACGATCAAAGCACCAATATCCTTTTTGTGCTCGGGCGTAGGCAACAAAGGAGCATTTGATAGATCTGGGAGAGAACATAAAAACAACTTGGAGTCAGGTGATGGACTAAGGCCACACAACCAAAGATGCGAAGTGTTAGAGAGAAGTGGTCATTTCGGGAAACGCAATTGAATATTGAACATTTTCTTCTAACATGAAAGATGATATATGTTAGAGTAAAACTCTTAGATATTATTCCACGTAGCCCTAGGGTCTCTTATATAGAGAGAAAACCCTTGGGTAAATTACATAGATAGACCTGAGGAAAGTAAGAAATACGAAAAGGTACATCATGACATAACGTAAACCTCTACACTCCCCCTCAAGATGGAGCATAGATATCTATCATGCTCAGCTTGGAAGAACATTTCTGGAAAGGTCCTCTGAGCAACGGCTTCGTAAATATATCAGCAGTCTGGTTCTCAGAATTGGCGTGTGATGTGGAGATAAAGCCCTTCTGGATCATGTCTCTAGTGTAATGGCAATCTACCTCGATATGCTTCGTCCTTTTGTGAAATGCTGGATTATTGGCAATGAACAACGCTGCTTGATTGTCACACTGAAGCTGCATGGGTAAAGAGACATTCACATTCAAATCTTCCAAGACTGCTCGAACCCACATCATTTCTGTGCTTGCTTGTGCCATGGCCCTATATTCAGATTCAGCACTCGATCTTGCCACAACAGTTTGTTTCTTGCTTTTCCAAGAAACCAGAGAGCTTCCTATAAAGATGGCAAAACCTGAAGTAGACTTACGATCCTTTAGGCACCCTGCATAGTCTGCGTCTGCACAAGCGGAAATGGACAAATCCGTGTCTTTTCTGAATAGCAAACCTGAGCCTGGAGAAGATTTTAGATATCTCAGTATCATGTATAGTGCTTCCATATGGACTTGCCTAGGCTGCTCCATGAATTGACTCACACGGCTTACAACAAAAGCAATATCAGGTCTAGTTATGGTGATGTACAGAAGCTTACCCGCCATCTCTCTGTATCTTCTTTTGTCCACCTCTTCAGTATCATTGTCATACAATTTCATACTTGGGTCCATGGGAGTGCTCGATGGTCTGCACCCAATCATTCCTGTTTCAACAAGCAAGTCTGTAACATACTTCCTTTGGGTCATCACCAACCCTTGTGCATTTCTTGCAAATTCTATCCCCAGAAAGTATCGTATGGTACCCAGATCCTTCGTAACAAACTGACTGCCCAAGAGGGCTTTAGTCCTCTCGACTCCCTGAGCATCATCTCCTGTAACCAGAATATCATCAATATATATCATGACAACAACTGTACCTCTGAGAGTCTTCTGAATAAACAACGAATGGTCCGCATTTGATCTCTTGAACCCTTGTCGTTCGATCAGCTGAGATAGCTTTTGGAACCATGCCCTTGGACTCTGTTTAAGGCCATAAATCGCCTTATGAAGTCTACACACCATCTGAGTCTCCCCCTCAGCAGTAAAACCTGGTGGTTGCTGCATGTAGACTTCCTCCTGTAGGTCTCCATACAGAAACGCATTCTTGACATCAAGCTGAAAAATGGGCCATTCTCGTACCACAGCTACAGATAAGAGGATGCGAAGCGTCGAATGGCGAGCTACTGGTGAAAAGGTGTCCAAGTAGTCGACACCATATGTTTGGGTAAATCCGCGTGCAACAAGTCTTGCCTTGTATCAATCAAGACGGCCATCTACATGATATTTAATAGTGAACACCCATTTGCAGCTAACCACAGACGCACCTGATGGAATAGGAACAAGGGTCCAAGTCCCTTTAGACTGTAAAGCATGCATCTCTTCCTCCATGGACAACTTCCAACACTCAATCTTCATGGCCTCCTGATAAGTCCGTGGTATCTCCACTGAAGAAACAACAGCTACAAACCTCTGGAAATCACCAGTAAGACGATGAAAGGACACCTGTGACGCAAAAGGATAGGACACACATTTCCTCTTCGGCCTTCGATGTGAAATAGGAATATCAATATCATTATCCACTGTGCTGACTGGGGGATCCGCCTCCTGTCGCAAAGAGTCCTGCAATGGTACGTTATCTAACCCATCATTAGTAGCCGTATCGGAGCATACCTGAGGCGTGGTGGATGGTTGACTTGTAGCATGAGCTGGCCCTGACCGTCGTGTGTAGAACTTAGGGATTGGTGGAATGGGTATGATTGAGGTATTGGTGGTGGTGGTGGTGGTGGTGGTTGTGTAGTTGAGACGGGTTGACCCATATTTGGTGGTAGAGGAACATAGACATGATTATCTGAAGGCATGGAGGAAGATACCAATCTATCACCTGCAGTGGAGAAATACATAACAGGCTCAAAAAATGTAACGTCTGCACTGACATAGTACTTGTCATGGATTGGATCATAACATCGATAGCCCTTCGGTGTCCTTGAATAACCAACAACGACACACTTGACAGCTCTAGGAGAGAGCTTGTCAAGTCCCGGAGACAAACGGTGAACAAAGGTAACTGAACCAAATACACGAGGAGTAAGAGAAAATAAGTCCTTATCCGGAAAAGGAACAGAAATTGGAGATTTCTCCCCAAGAACCGAAGAAGGCATGCGATTGACCAGATAGCATGCTGTAAGTATAGCATCTCCCCAAAAAGCCAACGGCGCACAACTCTGAATAAGTAATGTTCGCGCAATATCAAGAAAGTGACGATGTTTCCTTTCGGCAACACCATTCTGTTGTGATGTGTAAGCACAGGTAGTTTGGTGAATAATGCCCTTAGAGGAAAGAAACTGGGCAAGAGGGCGAGTGCAGAATTCCAATGCATTATCCGTGTGCACATATTTAACAGTAGAAGAAAAAACATTATGCACTTCATTGATAAGATTCTTGATAGCCTGCTTAAGATTTATTTTTAAGAAGAAAAGTCCAAGAGACGCGAGAGAAATCGTCAACCACAACTAGATAAAACCTGTGTCCCTGATGATCAGGGACACGACTCGGACCCCAAATATCTATATGAAACAACTCAAAAGGGGAGCTAATGCTCCGACTCTGACGTCCAGGGAAGCTAGAACGATGATGCTTCCCTAACTGACAAGCTTCACAACGAAATGTAGAATTCGTAGAGATCTGTGGCTGAAGATGACACATTTTCTGGAGCGGAAGGTGACCAAAGCGAAGATGCCATGTATACGGAGAAACGGATCCCTGAGAGTGAAGTGAGACGCCAACATAGGTATTCCGAACTAGTCGATAGAGGCCATTATGCTCAGAACCACAACCAATCACCCTGCCCGTTAGTATGTCCTGAAAAATAACAGATGATGGGTCAAATATAGCATGACAGTGCAAATCTTTTGTAATCTGACTAATTGATAATAAATTCATGGAGAACTCAGGGGCATATAAAACATTATGTAAGTGCATGGAGGGTAATAAGGAAGTCTCCCCCTGACCCACAATAGGAGAATGAGTGCCATCAGCTATGAGCACAGATCGACCAGACTGAATATCCCTGTAGGACTGTAGTATATCTCTGTCACGGTAGAGATGATGGGTGGCTCCAGAGTCGACAATCCAACCTGATAGATTGTGGCTATGATGAAAAGCAGAAGTACTACCTGAGGTACTGGCAGTAGCAGAGGTACTGGCCGATGCAGAAGCCTCAACGTCAGATGTATCAGCAACCTCTGATGATGACTGAGGCATAATGTCACGAAGTCGTGCCACAAGCTCCTCGAACCTGTGATCTGGAGTAGATGCTGAAGGAGACTGAACATGATCAGCTACACATGCCGAAGGAGGAAATCCATGCTTAGAATAGCATGTATCCTCGGAATGACCAGTGCGACGACAGAATGAGCACGTTGAACGGATACGACCTGCTCGTCCACGAGTACTACCTCCACGGCCACGAAAGGAAGACGAACTACCGCGTCCTTTGGAAACTGCCATTGCCGAAGGAGGTGGTGTAGCTGTGCTGGAGGAAACAGACATACGACTGAGCCTCCTGTAGACTTCCTCCATCGGAGGAATAGTAGTGTCGGCAAGGATCTGAGAGCGTGCAACCTCGTACTCTGGATCAAGGGCAGCAAGTAATACTCCTACCATAGTAGCATTGCGAAATGTCTTCTGCTGCTCGGGAGTGGCTGTGAGCGGGATTGCGCTATATAACTTCTCGAACATCCCTCGTAGGGACGTGTAGAGAGAATGAAGAGGTCGCCCATTTTTCTTTATAGTAAAAATATCATGTTGCAACTGCAGCATCTTAGTCTCATTCTGGACTTGAGAATATGTCGTAGCCAGAATATCCCACATCGCCTTGGCGGTGGGCTGATGGAGGACGTCGTTGGCAATCTCCATCGAAAGCATCCCTGATAGCCAGACTTTGGCGTAGGCATCATCAACCTCCCAGGAGGCATATATCCCTGTCTTCTCTGCCGGCTCATCTTCGGTAAGAATGTGTTTCTTACCACATGACTTCATTAGGCTGAGAAACTGCATCGCCCAGAGCTCGTAGTTTGTCCCATCCATTTTAACTATTGGCGCCGACCCTTTGAAGGCACCTATGGAGGGCATGCCCACCTTTTGTTCTGACATGATGCCGGAGAAGAAGACCTAGGATTGATAGACAAAGAGACTGGTGTCTACAACGACCTGATTGGATTCAAGTGCATATGTAGACTTTATGCACTTGAATCCATGGAGTGGTGAGGGTCGGTCGACGAACGAGGGAGCCCGGGAGAGAGGGCTGGTCTTCGGCGGCGGCGGGAAGGCCCCGACGAGAAGAAGGTCGCGGGAGGGGATGTGGCGGTGGAGGTGCGGCGCCGACGGGAGAGGCGGTGGCGGCGGAAGAGAGAGAGAGAGGGGCAGCGGGCGGGGGGGGGGGGTGGAGAAACCCTAGGTTAGGGTTTTGGCTCTGATACCATGTTAGAGTAAAACTCTTAGATATTATTCCACATAGCCCTAGGGTCTCTTATATAGAGAGAAAACCCTTGGGTAAATTACATAGATAGACCTGAGGAAAGTAAGAAATACGAAAAGGTACATCATGACATAACGTAAACCTCTGCAATATACAATTGTTGAGATAGCAAACGGTAAGGATAACATCTCCCGAACAAGAATGAGGAGCATGACTCTGTATTATGAGAGGCCTGGTAACACCGCCAGTTGTGCTCACCGCTTGACGATACCATTTTATTGAGAAGTTTAGGCACGTGAAGTCTGAGAGAGAATCCCAAGAAACATGAAGAATTGAGATAGCTGACTAGTACAAAATTGCAAAGCATTGTTAGAACAAACATATTTAACTGTAGAAGAAAAAAAGATTCTTTATTTCAACGATAGAAGCTTGCATGTTAGAACTAGCCGCAGACTTATTTTTATTAGATAGACCCAAGAAAGTCTGGGAAAATAAACAACGACGACAAGAAAGAACATGTGCCCATGGTGACAAGGAACACGACTGGGATCCCAAATATAAAATGCAACTTAAATAAATAATTATTACTACAACTCCAGCGATTGGGAAAACTGGCATGATGATGCTTCCCAAGTTGGCCACCTACACATTGGAAACTGGACTGAGAGAAATCCGAGTAAGAACTCTATACTGTTTTGCAGAGGAAGATGATTGAACGGAAGGTACCATAGGTACGTGCCACAGGTACGAAGAGACTAGTCCAGTATGAACTAACGATCTGGCAATATATGGAGAGTCGACCAATCTGTAGAGATCCCTTTGCTCACGTCCATCCAATCGCATTGTTGGTGATATATCGTGAAACACATAAGAAGAGGGGGTCAAGAATCTCTGCATGTCCTCTAATAGGAGAATGTCTCCCATCGGCAATGACTACAGATCGACCGGGATGGACAATACTATAGGATGTGAACCATTCTCTGTTACCGCAGAGATGTTGAGATGCTCCTGAGTCCATGATCCATTCTATTGTAGTATCCGAAATATTAGCACTGTGACATGTAGTTAGAGCATAATCTGTAATCGAGGGGCCGGGGGAGGCAACAATGTCAGATGAGGCTGGAGGAGCACTAGTAGTACCGGTTCACGGGCCCACGGTCTCCCTCAGATGGGAGACAATATCATCATGCTTTTGATTAACAAGAGTAGTAGTGTGATCAAATTGCTCAGCAACACAAACAGATACATGGAGACCATGCTCTTGTCCTTAGAGTGCCCCATACGATTGCAGTTTGTATACTGCAGACGAGTGTGACCACTTCCCCTGCCATCACTACCACGTCCTTTGAAATGTGTTGAACCTTCTCTACCGCTAGATGCTTATATAGAAGAGGTCATAGTAGTAGAAGCAAGAGGGGTCGTAATCTTGCTCAGACTGCAATAGCCCTCCCCCATGGGAGGGATGGAGGCACTTGTAAGAAGCTTGTTGTGGGCAATATCATACTGGGGATTAAGAGCCGCAAAAAAACACCTATCATTGTGGTGTTTATGTAGGCCATCAATTGCTCAGGACTACTATCGCTTAGGGCCAGATTGGTGCGAAGCTTCTTGAGCCTGCCTCATAGCCTGGAGCAGAAAGCATGAAGAGGGAAACCATCCTACTTCATTGTGAATATGTCATATTGTAGCTAGAGGATCTCCATCTCATTCTCCTCCTAGGAGTAGGTTATGGTGAGTATGTCCTACATTGCGTTGGTAGTGGGCTAAAGTAAAATATTGTTGGTGATCTCCATCGTCAAAGTACCAGAGAACCAAACACATGCCGATGTATTGTCTTGCTTCTTTGAAGCATTTGCTCCAATCTTATCGGTCAACTCAGGTTGCATTACTATATATTCCTTGTTGTTGCTCTCCATAATGCTCATGAACTGCATTACCCATAGTTCATTGTCGGTCTATCCATCTCGACGATCGGTGTGTGGCCTTTGAATTCCCTAGACAATGGAGATGAACGCCTTTCAACCTTGTCTTCTACCATGACGAATGAAGGAGACCGGGGAGGACACAATAGGGGAGTAGAATGATCCGATTTTTGTTTACACAATCATTTTGGGAATAGGTTGTGTGTACAAACTTAAAGCACAACCTTTCCCATCAAAATCAAACGCGCTCTAGGACATGTTGAATGGATTTATATGCATGAAATAGACCTAGACTGCATGAAAATCATCATATGAGACATGTTGCATGGGGACTCGGGGAGACACGTTGGGCAAGGGGGTACCAATGGTGACCTACGTGTGCGGAGAGAAAATAATGAGTTGCTTATTCATGAGGTCCTAGAGTTCTCTTATACAGAGTAGAAACATATTTGTTGGAGTATTTGGTTGTGTGCCTATTGAGTTGTAGACGGGTAAATGGATACCTCCAGGATCCATTTACCCCATCCAAGTGTTTAGTTCCATATCTACCAGTAGTGGGACTTGGAGGCTCTGTGGAGGCTATATAAGGAGCCCCAGACCTCCTGTATCAAATGAGAAAAAGCAATGCTACATATGCCCCTTTGAGGGCTTCTCCCGTGGTTTCATCTCGCTTTTTACGGAGTAGGGTTCCACGTAAAATCATGGTGTTTAATGTCTATATTTCTTTATTCTTTTGCTATGTTTATCATTCCGCTTCCGCTTCTTTTTTTCTAACATGGTATCAGAAGGGGTCGATTCTCGAGGACTTTTTTTTCGGTCTTTATTCGAGATTCATTTTTTGTTCTTGAAGATGTACTTTTGAAGATTATTATCATATATGAATCAAGTTGAGTTTTAGGGTTTCTTTTTGAAACCTAATCATGCAACATTCTGTTCGATGCTCCTCTCCTGCGGGTTTTGGCTATAGCGACGCCATCGGCCGTACGAGCATCTGCAGGCTCCTTGCAGCATGCCTCCTCCAGCGCCATCTTCATCTGCACCAGGCGCCCTCCTGCTTGCACGTGTTCCTACACGCGCCCACTGCTTACGCGTTGCGGGTCGCCCTACCTGCACCAGGGACCCTTGGATCCTGCGCCTCCAGCCGCCTGCCTCTGCGGCCTGTCGATTCCAGCCTTTTTTGCGCGTGCCCTCACCGGACTTGCACACGCCCGCTCTGGCAGTCGACCTCTACTTCTGGATCGTCCAGCACGGATCCATCTTCGTCGTCCAGCGTCGTAGGAATCTTCCCAGACACCCTCGCGCGTCGCCCGTACCCATCTCGTAGCGGCGCGAGCTCGCAGGCGGAGCCCTCCTTCAGGCAACACGGGCATCTCCCTGCGCAGCCCCATCTCGACGCGGGCACTTCCATCGACCTCAAGCCCTGTCGCTCGAGCCTCAGACTCCACCTCGCGCGCCCCAGCGGTGCACCGCACCTCCCTACTCCTATTTAGCGCCGGCAGCGGCGCTCTCCAAGCGGAGCCACCGATTCTCCTCCCCATGCTCAAAGCTCCTTCGACTTCGCAGTGGAAGAACAAGACCCCTCCATCGGGGGTGGCGGCGTAGATCGGGGTTCCCATCAGAGGAACCCTAGCGGCAACGGGGGTAGAACCCCTTTGGGGCGGCGAGGTTCGAAGAGAGCCCCTAGGGGTTGCAGAGTTATTTAAAAAAAAGATGGGGGTCATATTTTTGGGGTTGTTATGGGCTGAGAGTTACAACAAAAAAAAGAGAAGCCGTTAAAAAAATGATACGGCTTAAAAAAGAAGAAGAAGAAGAAGAAATCGAGAAAAAAAAGATTGAACGGTTAAAAAAATGATTGATTTCAAAAAAAAAGAAAGGGGCGGCTATTTAAAAAAATGATGAAAAGAGAAAAAAATTATTATGACAATAGCCGGAAAAAATGATTTTGAAAAACCGAAAAAATGTCGGATAATTTGGTTATTGTTTTCCCCATTATCGTGTCTTCTACCAACGTGGTCGATGTCCTCATTCCGACCAGTATGGGAGAAAGGGGGAGTGTTGTGTAGAGTTCTTCGGGCGTCGATAATACAACATCACCTTCAGTTCAGATCCAGACTTCAGAGATTTCAGACTCCAGATGCTAGTGCAGGTTCCAGTCCAGATGCATCCAGATTTCCAGACTCTACAGATTTTATCAGATTTCAGACTCGACATTCAGATTGTTCAGAGTCCAAGTTCGAGGCACTCCATGTTTGAGTGGCCCATTTTTCGAGTTCTCAAGAGAGAGACTCAGTTTCAGACATGCACGAGTATGCGGTCTTCTTTTCAAATGTGCAGATGTTTGCCATCTTTTGTAGTGGTCCCCATCATTCTTCTTATTTTGTCGGCCAGAGTTTTCATGTGAGCCATAGGGACTCCAGAGTAGAGGATCATTCCCTATGCCATGTTGGCAAGGGTTTTCATGTGATATCATAGGTACACCAGAGTAGTGCACCATTCTCTGTGCCAGATGGGAGAGACCCATTTCTCCGACGATGAGACTTCTTTCAGACTTCATTCTCCAGCGACCGTGGACTCCGACGAGGATTGCACTTCCACGGCCTTTTCAGTTCGGCCCTTTTCAGAGATGGAGCGGTTTGTCCACATGTTGTGGCGGGCCAGAGTACTCCGACGAGGAGATTCATTCCAGTTGCAGTAACTCTGACAGGCGCAGTTCAGACAAGGAGATTCAGAAGACTCACACTCCAGCTCGTTCGTCCACTTCACCTGCATGGCATGAGAAGCAACGTCCTCGACAGCAACAGTTGTGCGCATTGGGTTGATATTGTCCGTAGCGTCCTGTAGCGTTGCGTTGAGTTTCTTTCTGTTTGTCCAAGCTGAGCATTGCATGCTCCAGCTTGAGGGGGAGTGTTGGAATATTTGGTTGTGCGCCTATTGAGTTGTAGACGGGTAATTGGATACCTCCAGGATCCATTTACCCCATCCAAGTGTTTAGTCCCACATCTACCAGTGGTGGGACTTGGAGGCTCTGTGGAGGCTATATAAGGAGCCCTAGACCTCCTGTATCAGATGAGAAAAGGCAATGCTACATATGCCCCTTTGAGGGCTTCTCCCGTGGTTTCATCCCGCTCCTCACAGAGTAGGGTTCCACGTAAAATCATGGTGTTCCATGTCTATATTTCTTTATTCTTTTGCTTTGTTTATCATTCCGCTTCCGCTTCCTATTTTCTAACACTATTAAATTATATACTATATACAAAAAAGAAAAAAATATACATAAAAGTGATAAAAGATAACTAATATCTCAACGCCCCCCACAAGCTGGAGTATAGATATCAATCGTGCTCAGTTTGGAACAACATCTCTGGAATGACCTTCTAGCTAGGGTCTTGGTGAACGTCTGTTGTCTGATCTACTGAGCTGACATGAGAGGTGTAGATTAAGCCCTTTTGAATCATGTCTCGAGTATAGTGACAATCTAATTCGATATGCTTGATCTACTGATGGAAGGTTGAGTTGTTGGCAATGAAAAGAGCAGCCTGATTGTCGTATTAAAGGTGTATGAGAAGAGGTACCTCAACTGCGAGGTCAGTAAGAACAGATCTGACCCACATCATCTTTCTACTCCCCTATGTCATGGCTCAGCACTCTGATTCTGCACTAGATATGATTATCACAATATGCTTCTTGCTCTTCCATGACACCAAGGAACTCCCTATGAACACTACAAAGCCAGAGGTAGACTTCCTATCCTTGGGACACCCTGCATAATATGCATCTGCGCAAGTTGTAACGGCAAGGGATGTACCTATGTTAAATAAAAGACTAGTGCCAGGTGAGGTCTTTAGATACCTCAGAATCATATGCACTGCATTCATATGTGTCTGTCTAGACTTTTCTGTGAAATGACTCACTATGCTCACTGTAAAGATATATCTGGCTCTATCAAAAAAAATATGGCTCGGTGATGATCACATATAGGATCTTCCGAACGAGCTTCGTGTACCTCTTGTTTACCTCCTCGGTGTCATCATATGACTTCATGCTTGAGTCCATGGGAGCAGTGGCAGGCCTGCAATCTGTTATGCATGTCTCAGAGAGAAGATATATAACGTACTTCCTCTGGGTCATCACAAGACCTTGATGGTTCCTGGCGAACCCCATTCCGAGGAAGTATTGTAGACTGCCAAGGTCCTTGGTTACAAATTGCTGACTAAGGAAATCCTTAGCTGCTTGGATGCCCTGTCACTCATGGAAGGCTGAGTTGTTGGCAATGAAAAGAGCAGCATGATTGTCGCATTGGAGGTGTAAAGGAAGAGATACCTCAATCGCTAGATCAGTAAGAACAGATCTGACCAACATCATCTTAGTACTCCTTTGTGACATGGCTCTGTACTCCGATTCTGCACTAGTTCTAACAATCACAGTCTGCTTCTTGCTCTTCCATGACACCAATGAACTCCCTATGAACACTGCAAAGCCAGAGGTAGACTTCCTGTCCTTGGGCACCTTGCATAATTTGCATGTGTCAGCTGTAACGTCAAGGGATGTACCTCTGCTAAATAAAAGACTAGTGCCATGTAAGGTCTTCAGATACCTCAGAATCATATGGACTATGTCCATATGTGCATGTCTAGGATTTTCCATGGACTGACTCACTCTGCTCACTGCAAAGGATATATATGTGGCCAGGTTATGGTCACATATATGAGCTTCTGAACGAGCTCCCTGTACCTCCTCTTGTCTACCTCCTCATTGCCATCATATAACTTCATGCTTGGGTCCATGGGAGTAGTGGCATGCTTGCAATCTGACATGCCTATCTCAGAGAGAAGATCTGTAACATATTTTCTTTTGGTCATTATAAGACCTTGATGGTTAATGACGAACTCCAGTCCAAGGAAGTAACATAGACTGCCAAGGTCCTTGGTTAGAAATTGCTGACCAAGGAAATCCTTTGCTTCTTAGATGCCCTGCACATCATCCCCTGTAACAATGATATCAGGAACATAAATCAGTATGGCAATTGTACCTTTCTGAAATATCTGAACAAACAGTAAATGATCTGCAGTCGATCTCATGAACTCATGTTGCTCTATCAAATCTGAGAGCTTATGAAACAATGCTCTTGGACTCTGCTTAAGACCTTAGATAGCCTTAGGGATATTTACACATATAACCCTAAGTGGTTTTGTAATTACATCCAGAACTCTCGATAATTCATAATTACACCCTAGACCATGAATAGGGCTTACTCTTACATGGCATATCATTGTGTTAACTTCCATCCAATTTTCTCGTTAATTATGATGGAATTCTTCAAATATTTATCTTTTCTACCCTTTAAGTTCTTATTATTTACAAATGAGACCACTCCTCTCTCCTCGTCCCCTTCCCTCTCTACCAAGTCCTCCTCAAGCTCTCCTCCTTCGTGAATGGGTTTGAGGAGGTAGGCACACTCGTGGTTGTTAGCGGCGACGAGGTCGGAGGAGGAGTTGTTGGTGACGATAGGGTCAGGCTTGCTGTGTGTGTGGGGGGGGGAGGGGGTTGGCAGGGTCGGGCTTGCTTGTGGTAAGTTGTTACCCTCTGCCATGGACTCACCTTTCTTCTTTGTAGGGGCTATGGAGGTTTGGGGTAAGAGAAACACTAGTAGAGAGGGAGATGGCGGGCGGCGGAGCAGCAACTGCAGCTCATACGGGAGGAGGGGGCAATAGAGGAGCAATTGCTGCTGCTCGTGCGGGAGGGGAAGGCGAGGGAGGGTTCCACCTGGCGGATCAGCTTTTGAAGATGGCACCCTTCTTATAGCCTCCCAATCTCTGGCTCCCCTTGCCTGTAACCTCACTGTCATCGTCTCCACCTCCTCCATCCTCATCCTTCGCCTCCGCCTCATCTTCCCTACACCCTACCCCTTTTGGTGGGATCGCGCCAGTTTTCGGAAATGCGGTCCATGCAGTCGCATATGTTGCGTATTCAATCACTTGACCGATGTGCATATGCCATATACGGCAATATGCGGTCAAAACAAATATGTGGTCCGCATATGTGATAGGATTCATGCTAATTAATGACATGTTGATGACACATTAGCTCGATTTTTTTCCAAGCAACTCTTATATCATCATTTATATTGATGCATTTTTTCATTATTCTCGTATACGTTGCATTTGAGAATATAATCTAAGGGTATTTTTTATTATATCCATTTTTCCATTGTTCTCAACACTTATTAGTGAACTGTTTACTGCTTTTTGAATTTTTTATCTAATGAAATTTATTCTAATTCATCAAATAAAACATGTAATAACTTACTAACTGTCTAGCACTTCACATTTTGTGCTTCTAATAAATTTTATATGCAAATACAATTTCCCTTATATTTTGTGTCAACAAGTTTTGTCCCTTGGAGATATGTGTGTGTGTGTGTGTGCGTGTGTATAATTTTGGGTGTATGATTTGTATACCTATTATCATTCTTTAGCTTTTGTTGTTTATAGGATCTATATATACATTAAAGGTTTTCTTATAGAATTCATATGTTCTCTGGTGAATCGAAATCTTTGCATGTATATATATGCATTAAATTCAAAATACACACTAAAAAATAATCAATTTGTAATATTATGATTATATATCTTATTGATTATATTATCTTTTTTGAAATTTTTGATGTTGGATTTTCTTATATTATCAATGTTTTATACAATCACATTTATTGTTGTATTTTATAATATTTTAAATTAAAATATTATAAACCGCATATACCTATGTATACTCCTCCGCATATCCGCTTACTTGCTTTAGACCGCATGACTGAACGAATACCACATACCGCATTTCTGAACCTTGGATTGCGCCCTCCGTCGCTTCTGGCGCGGTTTCGTCCCCAATGAGGCCTCAACTGACTCCATCGTCGTCGCCGCATTCTCTTCTCATGCGATGCTTCTATAATCAAGGGCATCATTTCCTTTTCCATCTGATCCTCATTTCCATGCACGTCATCGATTCCCCCAGCAATTGCATGCCACGAGATTTGGGATCAGGAATCGGGATTGGGGTTTGTGGAGTGACCGAAGGGAGAGGGATAGAACGTCCATGGTTGTTTGGGATTTCAATCCGTGCAATGGAAGTATCTACTAGTATTTACTTTTCTTCTGTACAATGAGGAAGGGGGAGGAAGAGTTCGACCCAATGGAGCAGATGAAGGTGGTCGTGGAGGAAGGGGAAGCGTACTGGGGGGGGGGGTCAGCGGAGGAAGGGGGAGGGGGATACAGGAGGAAGGGGGAGGGGTGGGGTGTGTTTTTTTTTTTCTTTTTGGTTAAATTCAGCTGTTGGATCGAGGATAGGTTAGATTAAATCAATGGTCTAGTTGAGTTAATGGACTAAACTAACAGAGGGTTATGGGTGTAAAACAGAGCACTTATTTAGGGTCTAGGGTGTAAGTTTGAATTATCGAGGGTTTTGAGTGTAATTAAGAAACTATTCAGGGTTATGGGTGTAAATATCTCTTAGCCTTATGAATATGCAAATCCTCTGACACTCCCCAGCAGCGAACCCAAGTGGTTGTTGCATGTAGACTTCCTCTTATAAGTGACTATAGAGGAACATATTCTTCACATCAAGCTGATATAGGGGCCAGTCCTGTGTCACTGCAACAGAGAGAAGGATCCACAGTGTAAAATGTTGAGCCACTGGAGAGAAAGTATCATGAGAGTCCACCACATATGTTTGGGTGAACCCACGATCCACAAGCCTCGCCTTGTAGCGATTCATGTTACCTTCTACTTAATGCTTCACCATAAACACCCACATGCATCCCACAACAGAGTCTCTTGTAGGAGTTGTAAGAATGCTCAGTGTGCCACACGACTGTAACGTAGCCATCTCCTCTTCCATGGCAAGACGTCACTAATTGTCATGTATCGCCTCCTAATATGTCCGTGGTATTTCTACGGCCAACAGTCCCGCAACAAACCTCCTGAAATCCCTAGAAAGTCACCCTAAATAAACATGGGTTGCAATAGGATACATAGCACAAGTACATCTCCACTTGCACAGAGCAAAAGGCACATCAAGATCATCTACCTCCTCTTCAACTTGTAAACCACCCTCTTGAGAAGGCTCCTACTCATTTTGTAAAGAATCATGCTTCATGGACAAATCACTAGTGTCCTCAATAGAAATAATGTGCTCAGGGCATACTTGGGGCGTGCTTGATGATGGGGAAGGTCCATGAGCAGGGGGGACTGAGTGAGGCATGCGAACATAGAAATGTGGCAACAATTGGGACAAAGTATTGGGTGGTGGTATAGGGATAGCTAGAGGAGCAGGTGTAGGTATTGGAGGTGGCGATGATGGAGGTGGTTGTGCCATATGAGGAGGCACATATACCTCCTCTCCAGAGTCAGACAGAGTCATCATGTCACATGTAGGAGATAAATGCATAGCATACTCAAAGGTCACATCAGCACTAGCATAGTACTTCCATCGAACTGGATCGAAGTAGTGATACCCCTTCTGGGTACGAGAGTAGCCTGTAAAGACACACTTGACAACCCTGGGGGAGAGCTTGTCACGACCAGGCGTCGGATGGTGAATAAAGGCAACAGAGACAAATACACTGAGTGTAAGGGAGAACAGTTCCTTCTCGAGAAACACAATCGAGAAAGGGACCTTCTTTACTAAAACAGAAGATGGCATGTGGTTCACCAAGTAGCAAGCAGTAAGGACCGCATTACCCCTGAAAGATTGAGGAGCACGATTCCGAATCAAAAGTGTCCTGGTCACATCAAGTAATAGTGTTTGCGTTCGGCAACATCGTTCTGCGGAGAAGTATAAGCACACGAGATCTGGTGTACAATGACAAGAGACCTAAAGAACTCAGACAGTTGTAACGTGCAGAACTCTAAGGCATTATCAGAGCAAATAAACTTGACAATAGAAGAGAAAATATTCTTTATTTATCAAAAGATTTAATGACAGACCCAACTTTAGACTTCTCTTTCAATAGAAAAATCTTAGAAAGTCTAGAATAATCATAGCAACTAGATAAAATGGTGTCCCTAGTGATCTGGAACATAATTGGGACCCCTAATATCTAAATGAACAAATTCAAATAAATGACTAATGCTACGAGTCAAACGACCAAGGAAAGAAGCGTGATGATGCTTCCCAAGCTGGCAAGCCGCACACTAGAAGCCGGTGCGCTCGGAAATCTATGAGAGGACATGACACGACTTATACAGAGAAAGGTGGCCAAAATGAAGATGTCGAAGTAGATTCATCTGAAAATCAGGTGCATATACCACATTCTGCAAGTGCATGGATGACGTCAATAAATAAACCACACTCGCAATGATGACCCATCTATCGTAACGTATAGATTTGTATGAACTGAACTATGTTCTATCTCCACACAGATGGTGGGAAGCACCAGAGTCCATGATCCACTCTGTCATATCTGCCATGCTACGATTGGTAAAAGTATAGGCCATACTTGAGGAGCTTGAAGAAGCTTTAGCAGTGGCTGCAACATCTAAGGGACTTGTAGTGGTGCTGACAGCATGAATCATTATCTCCCTTATACGAGAGATAATGTTATTAAGTTGTGAATCTACATGAGTAGCCGAACTATTAGTTGTCTCAATTTGCTTGGCCACACGAATGGATGCGGGGTATCCATGCTTCTGATAGCATGTATCCTCAGAATGACTTGGACGACGACAATATGTGCAAGGACCAAGCTGACATCCACCTCCTCTGCCATGAGAACCACGTCCTTGGAACTGAGTAGAGCCTCCCATGCCGCAAGGTGCGACCATCTCTGAGGAGGTATGTATGGTGGTTGAAGGTGGGACAATAATCCCGCTGAGTTGACTCTATGCTTCCTCCATGGAAGGAGTGGTTGCACATGTACGAAGCAGTGTGTATCATGCTTCGTACTTAGGATAATGAACATCCGATAAAACTCCAACCATCGTGGTGTTTCTGTATACCATATGTTGCTCAAGAGATGTGGTAACAAACATGAAGCTTTGAAACTTCTTGAACATGCCACGAAGCAAAGAGTAGAATGTATGCAATGGACGACCATTCTGCTTGGTCTTATAGATATCAAACTGTAGCTGAAGAATCTTGGCTTCATTCTTCGCTTAGTCATATGTGGGCTGGTTCACAATGTCATTGGTAATCTCTATGGTAAAGTACCAAAGAGTCAAATACACACGTATACGTCATCTTGCTTCCACGAGCATTCTCCTCAGTCTTATCCGTCGGCTCAGGTTGTGTCAGATTGTGCTCCTTGTTATTGCATTGTATGAAGGTCAAGAACTGCATGGGCCACAATTCATAGTTGGTTCCATCCATTTTCACGATGGGAGCCGGGCCCTTTAAGGCACCGGGTGAAGATTAGATTTCCCCCTAGTTTTCTGACGTGATGAAAAGGATGTTGAAACGAAACTCGACTTGCGTAGTAGATCGATCAGAGCGAGTTTACAAGATCATATAAAGGATTGATTGTATGTTTAGACTCATACAACCATCCTCATCAATCCGTGATCCGCTATAGGGTGGGAAAAGGTGATTTATAGGTCCGAGATCACCATTTTAAAATCAGATTGTTCAGCAAATCTGGTCGGCGCTAGATAGGATAAGAAGGGCCCTCGGAGGCCTATCGACGGCTATGGCATGCCCTAGGTGACCGATGGAGGCACAGTTGCCCAAAGGTGGGTTGGGTGGTACTGAAAAAGGGATCAGGATAGCCCTACGACTGTGCTAGATGGACCAGAGGAGGCCAACAACGATGCCGAGACCCCCAGTTGGGGCTGCAACAGTACGCACAGAACTTTGGAGGGTTGTATCAACGCACGAAGTTGCTGGAGTTGGCAGCCATCGGCGCGCAAGGAGAAGGTGCGACGGGTAAGGTTAGGGCTTGGGGTACGAGAACTCTGGTTTATGACCGTCGCTTTGATATCATGTAGAGAGAAAATAATGAGTTGCTTATTCATGAGGCTCTAGGGTTCTCGTATATAGAGGAGAAACTTGTTGGGCAAATTATATAATGTAAACAGAAAGAAAAAAGAATACATAAAAGTGATAAAAGATAACTAATATCTCAGCAACGTGCATTGGTCATGTTTCACAAGGAGTTCACATGGACCGCTGGGACCCCTCCACGGTTGCAGAGCATCTCTTCAACAACACACAAGAACCCGTTGGGCAGTAGTGCGCAACTCCCTAGGTGTGTTGGGATGGAAGGTGCCCTATTTGGCATGATAAGATCCCTGAGGCAGGGTGGAAGGGGGGCACGTGATCTGAGGTCGATGGATGGGGTTCTAGGTATCAATGAGATATCAGTGCTTTGGCCCTGGACTGCTGCTCTGATATCATGCTGAAAGAAGTAAATGACACTATTTATTCTGAGGTCATAGGGCTCCTTTATATAGAGGAGAAACCCTAGAGGGCAAATAGTCGATATAAAATTACAAAGAAAGAAATCAAACCAAATCAAGTCTTTTTTCCGAAGTAAATGTAGATAACGACATGGACTATGATGTGTTGTACGATGAGGCTAGTCTTGAGGCTTTCAAGGCATATGCCTCGAGGCAAGGAGGTGCCTTTTAGCCTTAAGGCTACCACCTTGACTTAATCTTGCTAGGCGAGCACCTCACATGGTCGAGGAGGTCTTGAGAAATGAGGCAAGGCGTGATGCACCCACCTTAGTGTTGCAACTTTTTTTTGAAAGATTTGGTACTTTAAAGGTATTGATTATTTATATTGTTTTATAAATATTATACTATAGCGTCACTTCCAAAATCCCAATATCTCGAAATTAAATGTACTTACCTACCCTCTTCAACTGTTTATGCTCTAACTTAAATATCACTGTTGATGCTCTAACTTGAATATCGAATGAAGGAATATGCACATTATCATGTCACACATTTCAGCTTTTTCCATTTTCTTGATGTACGGTCACAAACATTTTGGAGTATCATGTACAATTCTTCTATGAAGACCCTGAGCCAAATTATATTGGGTAAATTACAATTTGGGTCTCCATCTATGGGTTCGATCCCAGAATGGGTCACGATCTTTAAATTGTAACGATTCGGGTCCCAGGACAATTTAGAAAATGAGGATTTCGAGGTTCATGACGAATATGCCCTTGTTGGTAAGGGAATGGGGTTGGGTTCCAACTTTTAAACAAGGGCATACTCGTCATTAACCCCAAAAAGTTCCTTACATTAATGGCCCTGGGACCCGAATCGTTATAATTTAAAGATCAGGACCTATTCTGGGATCGGACCCATAGATGGGGACCTAATTTACCCAATTATATTTCAATCTAAGGATCATTTTTGGAGATAAAGTCTGTTTTACTAAAAAAATATTTATCATACAAGAAAGGTTCAACAGGGCAAATGATTTTTTAAAGAGAAATTTCTAGAGGTAGGGCAAATGAAGTCAGATTTTAACAAAACTTTAACTGGAGATGAAATTCAAAATATAATGAAAAAAGTGGACGTGGCTGCATAAATTTGAAGGCAATCACATACCAAAGATACAACTTCCCTATAGTATAGAAACAATGACTTATCACGATCACAATCAAATGTTTCCAAATCTATGGTTTTTTCATCTTCAGCCTTGAGGAATTACTTTAAAAATCTTTTAACTACTCTTGATGTTTGGAGTATTTTTTGGAAGAAAAATGATTACGCCTCGACAACTTCAAACCATGCCTCATTCAATTCCAGGGAAATTGTCTCGTCCCACATTTTCTAAAGCTTTGATCCTGAGTTGTTTCTGGATGTAAATCCAAGGAAACCAAATAACTTGCATCAGTTACATCTGTCATTTTTGTTTGAAATTTTGAACAGGACAAACTTTTTTATTTATGCTTGTATAAGTAGCACTATGCACTAACTACCAAAGCTTATTCAGGTGGATGCTGATCAATAATTTGTTTCCACATAGCACTTTCAAAACATGTACACTAACATCTGTACAGGTCGGTTCATTTGTTCCTGCATTATCGGCAAAGCTCCATGTGCTAGATGGAATTTTCACACGTATCGGTGTATCTGAAGGTATCCTGCAAGGGAAGAGTACTTTCTTTGGGGAGCTGAGTGAGGCCTCACATATTTTGCAGAACTGCTCTACAAACTCATTGGTAATTATTGATGAACTTGGACGGGGTACAAGCACTCATGATGGTGTTGCAATTGCCTATGCCACATTGCATTACCTTCTTGAGCAGAAGAAATGCATGGTTCTTTTCGTTACCCATTATCCTGAAATCATGGAGATTCGGCACGAATTTCCTGCATCAGTTGGAGCCTATCATGTTTCTTATCTCACTTCCCAGAAAAGACTAATGTGGTCTCAATATGCGAATGTTTTGGTCACTAAAGAAGAGGATGAAAATGACATCACCTTTTTATACAAGGTTGTTCCTGGGTTTGCAGATAAGAGTTTCGGTCTTAATGTTGCCAGGATTGCACAGGTAATTTTGTTCTCAAGTATCTATTTAAAAATGCCGGTATACTGATTAATATATTACAAGAATGGTCTCTGACAATATTTTATTAGGTACTATGTATATATTGATGGATGTTGCTTGATAGCTTTTATATTATTCCAGTCTCTTCTTCCTATTCTTTCTAGATTTAAAAGCTTTCTGCGACAATTATTCTTCCATTTTCTGAAGGAATCTGGGAAATGGGCACCATTATGTGTATGGTGCCATGCATGGAAATGCTTTCACGTACTCTCATCTTGCATGACCATTTACACGATTTAAAAAATCAGAGTAATTTGAGATATTTATGGTATGGTGGTGAATTCTATTAATCATGTGCTTTGTGTGCTCTATCCCAGTTATTAGTTATACAACTTTAAGTAATTTTTTAGAAAAAAAAACATTATATAAGTAGTTGATTTTCAAAGCCACTCATGATTTTGGGCTGGTACGACTTCTGCGATTGCTGTATGTGTTTGGTTCATTTTGTGTCGTTCAGGGTTATGATCAAACATGTGTATTTATGGATAGTCCTAATGCTTTTTCTTTCATAAGGATTAAAAATGTGGAAACTTACCTAATGTGGTAGGTAGCAAATCTGTTACTTGCGTTAAGATATGCTACACTTTATCTTTAGACAATGTTTGCATGCTTGAAAGGAATCACAGTGGACTGGAAAATGCATTTTCCTTCATCCGATGTACGATTAGAATGGAGTGTCAGTGTAATTTATTAAAACTGAATTAACTATGCCATATTGAAAAGATCCGACTGTCTTGAGGTAAGAAATGTTGGTTGGCTAAAGTGGAGAGGAGCCTCTATTATTCCTTTAATGGTGAAGCCTTCTCCCATTATAAGTAGGGTCGGCTACATGGATTCTTGCTCAAATCAATGTTGAAAGATTCTACTATTTTTTACGTTGGTTGTTGTCTACCTAACGCAACCCCCACAAGGGAAGATTTGAACCGCGGTCTTTTGGGTGGTAGGCATACTGCACTACCAACAAACCAGTTAAGTGGGTGCAACTTCTACTGGTCTTTGTGATAAAAAATCCCTTTGAAAGTCAAAGGAAAGTATTACACAACAAATGTGAGATCTGTTATTCTCTATGGATCAGAATGTTGGTCTATGAACCATAGACATGTGCAGAGAATGACAGTAGAAGAAATAAAAATGCTAAGGTGGATGTCTGGTCATACACGAAAAGATTGAATAATGATGCGATCAGAAGGAAAGTTAGTGTAGCTTCGATAGAGGATAAGATGGGAGAAAACCGCTTAAGATGGTTTGGCCATTTGCAAAGGAGGTCGATTGATATACCATTTAGAAGATGCATGATTTGGAATTTTAGGTTGTTTAAGAGAGGGTAAGGAAGGCACATGAAGTGTTAGTGTAGAGGTTTACGTTATGTCATGATGTACCTTTTCGTATTTCTCATTTTCCTCATGTCTATCTATGTAATTTACCCAAGGGTTTTCTCTCTATATAAGAGACCCTAGGGCTATGTGGAATAACTACTAAGAGTTTTACTCTAACATGGTATCAGAGCCAAAACCCTAATCTAGGATTTCTTCTCCACCCGCCCCCCCCTCCCGTCGCCGCCGCCGCCCCTCCTCTCTTTCGTCCGCCGCCCACCCTCATCGCCGAGGCCCCCGCCTCCCGCCCTCACCCGCTCTTCCCCGCCGCCGAGGGTACCCGCCACCCTTACCCGCCCCTGCTCGCGGGTTCTCCAGTCGTCGACGAAGCCCCTCTCCGGGCTTCTCCTTCTCCGCCCGGCGCCGATTCAAACATGGATTCAAGTGCATAAAGTTTACATATGCACTTGAATCCAACCGGGTCTTTGTAGACACCAGTTCTTGTGTCTATCATCCAAGTCTTCTTCTCCGGCGATATGTCAGAACAAAAGGTTGATATGCCCTCCATAGGTGCCTTTAAGGGTTCGGCGCCAATCGTCAAAATGGACGGGACAAACTATGAGCTGTGGTCGATGCAATTCATGAGTTTGATGAAGTCAGGTGGTAAGAAGCACATTCTTACCGAAGATGAACCGGCAGAGAAGACGGGGATATATGCCTCCTGGGAGGCTGACGATGCGTATGCCAAGGTCTGGCTATCAGGGACGCTTTCGATGGAGATTGCAAATGGCGTCCTCCATCAGCCCACCGCCAAGGCGATGTGGAATATTCTTGCCACTACATTTCTCAGGTGTGAAACGAGACTAAGATGTTGCAGCTGCAGCATGATATTTTCACGATGGTACACGTGGCCGTGGAGGTCGTATTCCAAGGACGTGCTCGTATTGTCATCGCACTGGTCACTCAGAGGACACATGCTATTCCAAGCATGGGTTTCCACCTTCGGCACGTGTAGCTGAACATGTTCAGCCTTCTTCAGCGTCTACTCCAGATCACAGGTTCGAGGAGCTTGTGGCGAGACTTCGTGACATTATGCCACAGTCATCATCGGATGCTGCGAGTACCTCAGATGTTGCAGCATCGGCATCAGCCAGTACCTCTGTTGCTGCCAGTACCTCAGGTAGTACTACTGTCGCTCCTACGTTACATGATCTATCTGGTTGGATTGTCGATTCTGGAGCCACCCATCATATGTGCCGTGACAAAGACAAACTTGAGTCCTACAGGGATATCTCTTCAGGTCGCTCTGTGCTTATAGCTGATGGCACTCATTCCCCTATTGTTGGACAGGGGGAGATCTCTTTGACACCCTCCATGCACCTACAGAATGTTCTACATGCACCTGAATTTTCCATGAATTTATAATCAATTAGTCAGATTACAAAAGACCTGCATTGTCGTGCTATATTTGACCCATCATCTCTCATTTTTCAGGACATACTAATGGGCAGGGTGATTGGTTGTGGCTCTGAGCATAATGGCTTATATCGTCTGGTCTGGAATTCCTTTGCCGGCGTCTCTCTTCACTCACAGGGATCGGTTTCACCGTATACGTGGCATCTTCGGTTTGGTCACCTTCCACTTCAGAAAATGCGTCATCTCCTGCCTCAGATCTCTTCCAATTCATCATTGCGTTGCGAAGCTTGTCAGTTAGTGAAGCATCATTCTTCTAGCTTCCCAAGTCGTCAGAGTCGGAGCAGTAGCTCCCCGTTTGAGTTATTTCATATAGATATTTGGGGTCCTAGTCGTATCCCTGATCATCAGGGACACTCTCTCTCACTTCCTTTCATCTAAAGGCATTATTCACCAAACCTCTTGCGCCTACACATCACAACAAAATGGTGTTGCCGAAAGGAAACATCGTCACTTTCTTGATATTGTGCGAACATTACTTATTCAGAGTAGTGCGTCGTTGGCTTTTTGGGGAGATGCTATACTTACAGCATGCTATCTGGTCAATCGCATGCCTTTTTCGGTTCTTGGGGAGAAGTCTCCAATTTCTGTTCTTTTTCCAGATAAGGACTTATTTCCACTTACTCCTCGTGTATTTGGTTCAGTTGCCTTTGTTCACCGTTTGTCTCCGGGACTTGACAAGCTCTCTCCTAGAGCTGTCAAGTGTGTCTTTGTAGGTTATTCGAGGACACAAAAGGGCTATCGATGTTATGATCCAATCAATGACAAGTACTATGTCAATGCAGATGTTACATTTTTTGAGCATGTTATGTACTTCTCCTCTGCAGGTGATAGATTGGTATCTTCCTCCACGCCTTCAGATAATCATGTCTATGTTCCTCCACCACCAAATATGGGTCAACCCGTCTCAACTACGCCACCACCACCACCAATACCTCAATCTTACCCCATTCCACCATTCCCTAAGTTCTACACACGACGGTCAGGGCCTGCTCAAGCTACAAGTCAACCATCCACCACGCTTCAGGTATGCTCCGATACGGCTACTAATGATGGGTTAGATAACGTACCATTGCAGGACTCTTTGCTACAGGAGGCGGATCCCCCAGTCAGTACAGTGGATAATGATATTGATATTCCTATAGCACATCGAAGGCCGAAGAGGAAATGTGTGTCCTATCCTCTTGCGTCGCAGGTATCCTTTCATCGTCTTACTGGTGATTTCCAGAGGTTTGCAACAGCTGTTTCTTCAGTGGAGATACCACGGACTTATCAGGAGGCCATGAAGATTGAGTGCTGGAAGTTGGCCATGGAGGAAGAGATGAGTGCTTTACAGTCTAGAGGGACTTGGACCCTTGTTCCTATTCCATCAGGTGCGTCTGTGGTTAGTTGCAAATGGGTGTTCACAGTTAAATATCATGCAGATGGCCGTCTTGATCGATACAAGGCAAGACTTGTTGCACGCGGATTTACCCAAACATATGGTGTCGACTACTTGGACACATTTTCACCAGTGGCTCGCCATTCGACGCTTCGCATCCTCTTATCCGTAGATGTGGTGCGAGAATGGCCCATTTTTCAGCTTGATGTCAAGAATGTGTTTCTGTATGGAGACCTACAGGAGGAAGTCTACATGCAGCAGCCACCAGGTTTTACTGTTGAGGGGGAGACTCACATGGTGTGTAGACTTCATAAGGCGATTTATGGCCTTAAACAGAGTCCTAGGGCATGGTTCCAAAAGCTATCGCAGCTAATCGAACGACATGGGTTCAAGAGATAAAATGCGGACCATTCGTTGTTTACAGAAGACTCTCAGAGGTACAGTTGTTGTCATGATATATGTTGATGATATTCTGGTTACAGGAGATGATGCTCAGGGAGTCGAGATGACTAAAGCCATCTTGGGCAGTCAGTTTGTTATGAAGGATCTGGGTACCATACGATACTTTCTGGGGATAGAATTTGCAAGATATGCACAAGGGATGGTGATGACCCAAAGGAAGTATGTTACAGACTTGCTTGTTGAAACAGGAATGATTGGGTGCATACTATCGAGCATCCCTATGGACCCAAGTATGAAATTGTATGACAATGATACTGAAGAGGTGGACAAAAGAAGATACAGAGAGATGGTGGGTAAGCTTCTGTACATCACCATAACTAGACCTGATATTGCTTTTGTTGTAAGCCGTGTAAGTCAATTTATGGAGCAGCCTAGGCAAGTCCATATGGAAGCATTATACAGGATACTGAGATATCTAAAATCTTCTCCAGGCTCAGGTTTGCTATTCAGAAAGGACACAGATTTGTCCATTTCCGCTTGTGCAGACACAGACTATGCAGGGTGCCCAAAGGATCGTAAGTCTACTTCAGGTTTTGGTATCTTTATAGGAAGCTCTCTGGTTTCTTGGAAAAGCAAGAAACAAACTATTGTGGCAAGATCGAGTGTTGAATCTGAATATAGGGCCATGGCACAAGCAAGCACAGAAATGATGTGGGTTCGAGCAGTCTTGGAAGACTTGAATGTGAATGTCTCTTTACCCATGCAGCTTCAGTGTGACAATCAAGCAGCGTTGTTCATTGCCAATAATCCAGCGTTTCACGAAAGAACGAAACATATCGAGGTAGATTGCCATTACACTAGAGACATGATCCAGAAGGGCTTTATTTCCACGTCACACGTCAATTCTGAGGACCAGACTGCTGATATATTTACCAAGCCATTGCTCAGAGGACCTTTCCAGAAATGTTCTTCCAAGCTGAGCATGATAGATATCTATGCTCCATCTTGAGACATGATCCAGAAGCTGTCATGATGTACCTTTTCGTATTTCTTATTTTCCTCATGTTTATCTATGTAATTTACCCAAGGGTTTTCTCTCTATATAAGAGACCCTAGGGCTATGTGGAATAACTACTAAGAGTTTTACTCTAACAGTTAGAATGAGACTATCTAAAGGGATCTTAGTTATTTGGATTTAAGCCCGAGAATGACTCAAAATAGATCTGAACAGAGGTAAAAAATCCATGTAGCCGACCCTTCTTAATTGTGGGAAAAAGGCTTTGTTGTTGTTGTAAATTAACTATGCCACCCTGTACATATATCCTTATTAGAATATGTAGATAGACACGTAACTAGATCTTTTCAAGATTCAATTATATTGCTCTTTGTTTAGTCCAATATTGCTTGTCGGTGAGACTTTGTAGTGTCGATGAGGCTTTCGATTTTTATTTTGATTGTTTTCATGTTCTTCGGAGTTCGAGATATGCTCGTGAGATTAGGCGATCTGCTCATAAAATCAGATGGCATTGAGATATCTTCACGAGAGGAGCAAGTTTGTGGAGCAGTCTAAAAGAGTCCATCATAGATCTTTCACCTTTTTATGAAAAAAAGGTCGAAGATGGGTTCCTATGGGGAGCCCTAATTGTTGAAGAACAAAGGCCCTTTACCTCTCAGGGCATGGGTTCCTATGGAATCATATGGGGAGCCCTTTTTTATAACACTATATATTTATATTACTATTATTTATATCTATATTTATATTATATATATTATATTTAATTAATTAAAATTAATTCAAAAATATATATAAAAATTGAAAAGCCACGTAAAAAGAGATGAAGGCAAATGTGTACATAAATTTGATTAGCAATAATCATAGGCTACCTAGCTTGCTCTCAGTGGTTCTACCTCTACATGTTTATTTGCTATACATTTTTGGTGTAGAGTATAGTAAATTTTAACTCCATATTTTTGCTATTCATTGATTAATTGATATTGTTGGTTACTTGTTGACTAATTAGGGTTTCTTGAGCGATCATTGCATCGACTGCGGTCTCGCCTTGTGAGATCGTGCGACCCTTGAAAAACCCTAGTTATCAGGTACCTATTCCCATGCAGCTTTTATGCGACAATCAAGCAGCTTTGTTTATTGCCAATAGTCCCGCTTTCCATGAACGTACCAAGCATATAGAGATGGATTGCCACTATGATCCATAAGGGTCTTATATCCACCTCCCATGTTCCTACTGGAGATCAAACTGCTGATATATTCACCAAATCCCTTGCTTGATGTCCATTTAAGAGATGTTGTTCCAAGCTGAGCATGATAGACATATATTCTCCAGCTTGAGGGGGAGTGTTGAGATAGTTGTCTCTTCATATTTATTTATCATTTATATTTTCTTCATGTACCTCTCGTGTAATTAACCCACGACTTTTTTCCTATATAAGAGATCCCTAAGATCTCTTCTATGATATGCAATTCTTTTCTCTCAACATATGACGTTGATCTTCTTAATCAAACGGTCTAGATCAACTTCGAGCCACATCACCGACCCTCCAGCCTTGGTGTGATCGAACCGAGTCCCTAGGCACCTAACGCAACCCACGTGGCTTGGTCCTCCTCTCCACCCAAACCTTGCACAAATGCATACCTACATGCCCTTTGTTACGTACCGCCTCGATTTTTTATAGTAGAGCCCCACCGGGTTTTCCTTATTGCACATCTATCCACATGCGCCTATAATTTTGCAGATAAGCCCCCTACGGTTTTTTTATTTATATTTTTGTCCTTTCTGGACATGTTTGTGATGATTTTATATTTTTATAATCATGTTGTATTTGCAAGTAAGCTCATAGAGTAGATGCTTAATAACTTCTGCATGCATTATCCAAAATTAATAAAATTGGTCTTGTTGGAATCCTCTTTTCATGCTCTACATGATTATACCTTGTATGCTCTGAATTAAAGCAAAACTGATCATTTATTTATAGAACAAAGTCCTTGCTTCTTGTGTATTAATTAGTTTGCGTTAAATTCATACTAAGTCTTAAATTGGATAGTTTGTCTTAGGTAAATTTATTCTTGTCATTTTACTTTATGTTTAACTGAGTTCTAAGTGATTTCAATTTAAATTAGCTTTGATTAAATATGTAGAGTAAGCATTTATGCTTCAGGACTTGGTTGCTTAAATGCCAACTTGATTAATCAATCTAGAGAGCATCTAAATCATTCGCACTCTTGGCATAATTAATCTAATGGACCAAATTAAATTAATTTAACATTGAATTCGGGAGCTTAATACATGATTGTGTGATTTTAGTATTCATGTTTTGCATTCCCATCCCTCATTTGGTAGCTTCATATCAACTTGCATATAAAAAGACCAACACAACTCGCATGCATAAGATTGACCTAGATCTCATTAGAGTCCTTAACCTAGATATTTAAAACCTTAGTGAGATAGCCCAATAGCTTGTGTCCTTGTGTTCAACCCAGGACTTATCAACGTATAAATTAAGTCATGTTCTGTTCACTGAGATATTTTTAAACGTGGCTCTGGTTGAACCGTTGATTGCTCATATTGAAATAATTAAAATACCAGTTTTAAGATTAATCAGGGGGTCGTTGGGCTTTAATTCGGCCTATCAAGATGTCAAAGGGGTCGATCTAGTGGCCAGATATCGGGCCCCTAACCAGGCCAGGCTATTGGGCCAGATGGGCTGGGCCGAGTTAAGCCTGAGCACGGCCTCATAGTAATTTGGGCCAATATTTTTGGCCCAAGCCCGACTTAATGTTGATTTGGTCTTGGGTTGGGCTGGGCTAGGTCGACCCTGCCCAATGCTCATAACTAGTTCCATGGTTTTCATGACTCGTGTCACGTCATCGCAGATCTCCAATCAATAATTCTACTTTCCTCCCTCCTTCCTTTCGAGTCTCATGTATCTCGAATCATTCCCCTTGGCAGAACATAGTTTTCAAACCAAATTATGTTGTTTCAAGATTTACCATGCTTAACCTTGTGCATCCAAGCTTGAAAAGTACTCCATTGCACATCCTCATCAAAGCCAAAACTTTTGAATGTAAATAAATATGGTGATGGTTTGTGCCTGATCTATTATCTTTGCCACTAGTTTCCTCTTACTGAAGTCCGTCAAGATCAAGTCGATGCAATTTACAGTACACCACATCTAAAAAATGTCGGTTTTAGAAGTAGTAATCGTTTTACCAGCTTTCTAAAAAATGTTGTTATCCATGACCATCTACTCGATGTTCTCTTTCTCAACCTCTTTGATGATTATCTTCATTAACATTAGCATGTACTTGTGATCTTTCACATGCATAGATGCATCGACAAATTTCAAGAAAACCATCTTCTTATCATTGTATAGGAGGAAGATGTTGTCCTGCTTCCTCGTGTAACTTGTCAAACCATTGCACATAAAGGTCACACCATCCTCTGGCCTTCTTCTTTTCAGCTTCCTGATTTACTTGTTTATCTCTTTCTTCTCCATCACGATATACTTGTTCCTGCTCTCGTATGATGTAGGAGTTTTCATTCTCATTCCTGAAGCAACGATCTCATCAATACGTACAAAAAAGGTTCACTAGCAACGTTCACAGGAATGCTCTTTCCAAAAATATTTTGCTAATGGCCTTTCTTACTCTCTCCCTAGCATTCAAAAACATGCCCTTCATTTTCTTCTGCCTCAGGTTCTTGGCTTGTACTGCTTGAAGTCCTCATTAAGAAGGGATCCACCCCTTCCCTTTTTGTTCTATGGTGGGTGATGGTATTGGTGCACCTCCAGAACCACCCCACTACCACAAGCATCATGGAAACTGCCTCGAGCACTATCGCGCTCTCGCTCTCAAACTCACTCCTCAACCATTCTTATGTTGCCCTCCTCTCAGTCATTGTCTGAATATCGACAGGGTAGATGAGATAGTTGTCATCAAAATCAGATGGAACATTGAAATACTTTTCAAACAAAAACTCCTTGAATTCCTCATCCCTTGTCATGTGTTATCCTTATCCTTCTTCCCCTCCAAGTTGGCCTTCACGAGCTCTCTAATATAGGGACAATGCATGCACTTTGCAACATCATTATTGTTGTCAACAAATTGATGCTTCAACGTACTTAGTAGTCTCCCCCCTTCTAGTCTCTTCCTACATAATTTACTTTTTATTTGGATTTGTTGCCATCTAGTTTAGTGGCATACCTCTATTTAGAAGCCCCAAATCATGAATTGGAGTGTGAACCCATGATGTTGATTTTCTCAAGCGAAATCCACGTAGAAAATTAGCGATCAACCATGCATGAGACAAAAACATGAATAATTGATTATTTACAAATTTTTTAGGTTTAATTTTCTAATTTAATAAATTCCTAATTTTAAGATATATAATACATGAAATAAGTGATGTTTAGCATAATATATAAGCAATTACCATTTGTCAGAGAAATCATCTCTAGAGTTGAGGTTATAATATTTAGAAGATCGACCAATGCCTTCAAAAAATCTTCCTAATATCTCAAAACATATAAGGAAATTGGAGAACAACCATACATGAGACACACAACACAAAAATTTGATCATCTGCTACAGATTTCTTAGGTTTAATTCAGATTTAAATTTTCAATTTTTAAAATACAAAAATAACTTCATTCTAAGGAAAAATTACTTAAATCCGTTAAAATTTTTAAAACCCCAAATTCATTCTTCACATTATCTCGGAAAATATTGAAATCTTCCCTAAAAAACTCAAGAATTTGAAAGAGAAGCACATAATGAACAAAAACACTAAAAAAATATGATAAAAATGACTGAAATAATAAAAAAATCGGTGCCACACCTTCAACACAAAGTTTAGCACTGATTCCATCTTGTCATTGTCGTTCATTTTGATATATAGCGTCCCAGTCGTGTTCCTGACCACCAGGGGCCGTCGATGGCTATTCAAGAATTTCTTGGGTTTTTCTTTTGAAAAATAAGTTTGAGGATAGGTCAAACTTTCATTAATGACGTAAAGTATATTTTTTTCTATTGTTAAATATGCCCGCTCTGACAATGCCTTGGAGTTTTGTACCATTCAGTTGTCTCAATTTTTCAGGTCCCCCGGCATTGTACATCAGATCTCTTGTGCATACACTTCTCAGCAGAATGGTCCGCTTTATCATATTCTTGACGTGACTAGGACCCTTATGATCCAGAGTCGTGCTCCCCACTCTTTTTGAGGCAATGATGTTCTCACTGCATGCTACTTGGTCAGTCGTATGTTGTTGGTGTTAGGTGAAATGTTCCTTTTCTTGATTGTGTTTCCCGATAAGGACCTTTTCTCACTACCACCTTGTGTCTTTGGCTCCATGGCATTATGCATCATCTGACTCCGTGGCATTGTGCATCATCTTTGATCCTATTAGACGGAAGTACTACGTCAGTGCCGACGTCACCTTTTTTTGAGTCATTTATGTATTTTTCTCCGACATGTGACAGGTTGACTTCGTCTGACTTTGAGAGGTCTACATGCCTCCTTGTAAGCCACCACCATCTCCGGCTCCACCAGCTCCTCCTCCTCCACCACCACCACCTTCAACCAGCTCCACCACTACCTCCACCTCCTACTATGGTTTCTCCTCCACACCTACCTCTTGATACTTTGGCTCAGGTTTTGCGACCTTTTTTACATTCGTAGGCCAATTTCTCTACCCGTACTCATGGGCCTTTCCCATCATTGAGCATACCATAGATATGTTCTGAGCACTTTGCTTCTACTGATGTCACTTGTGATTTGTCGATACAACAGGTACTTTACATGAACAGCAAGTCTCAGGAGGCTACTTTTACAGGTTACATATGGTAAAGATGATCTTGATGTCTTTAGAGGATTTTAGGAGGTTTGTAGTGGGATTATTTGCTATAGAGATCCCACTTACACATTGCGAGGCAATGCAAGATAGTCAGTGGTGTCTTGCTACGGAGGAGATGGACGCACTACAGTCGTGTGGTACTTGGAGCTTGGTACTTCCCCTGCGGGGGCCGTGGTTGGATGCAAATGGGTGTTTATAGTGAAGCACCATGTATATGGCAGTGTTGATCGCTATATGGCTAAGCTTGTGGCTCGTGGGTAAGGTGGACTATCAAGGCACATTCTCTCTTTTGGGGTGGAATTTTTGTAGTGGTACGTGACGATCTTTGTCCCACCCTGATGTGAAGAATACATTTCTATATGGTGATCTGCAAGAGGAAGTCTACATGTTATAGCCACCTGAGTTTGCTGTTGAGGGGCAGTGTCAAAAGGTTTACAGACTTCATAAGGATATCTACGGCCTTAAGCAGAGTCCCATAGTTCCAGAAGCTCTCGAACTTGATAGTGCAACATAGCTTCATGAAATCTACAGATCACTTACTGTTTATTCAGAGGACTAATAGAGGTACCATTGTTATACAGCTCTATGTTGACGATACCATACCACATACCTTGGTGATTTACGATACTTCTTATGGCTTGAGTTCACCAAGAACTAGCGAGGTCGTGTGATGACCAAAGGGAAGTATGTTAGTGATCTCCTCTCAGAGATATGCATGACAGATTGCAGACCCGCCACCACTCCCATGGATCCCAGCATGAAG
Source organism: Ottelia alismoides (assembly GCA_037367405.1). Taxonomy (NCBI): domain Eukaryota; kingdom Viridiplantae; phylum Streptophyta; class Magnoliopsida; order Alismatales; family Hydrocharitaceae; genus Ottelia; species Ottelia alismoides. Next base: position 66,663 of record JAZKJV010009654.1, on the reverse strand, counting down.
ATATATGATAATGATATGAAGGAGATGTACAAGTGGAGATACCGAGAGCTCGTTGGGAAGCTCCTCTATGTGACCATTACCAGGATCAATATCTCATTTGTTACGAGCAAAAATAACCAATTTATGGAGCAACCGAGACATACACATACAGATATGGTTTACATGATTCTAATGTATCTGAAGTTCTCTTCAGGTATTGGATTGTTCTTTAGAAGAGGGATATCTCTCACCATTACAGCATGTGCAGATGCAATATATGCAGGATGCTCCATGGATAGGAAATCTACCTCAAGCTTTGCAAGAGGTTTTTGGTGTAATGGAAGAACAAAAAGCAGATTGTGGTTGTTATATCTAGTGTAGTGTTAGAATACAGAGCAATAACACAGGGAAGTACTGAGATGATGTGGGTCAGATTCGTTCTGACTGACCTAGCTATTGATGCGCCTCTGCACATCCCATGTATCTACAATAGGACAACTAGGTTGCTCTTTTGATTACCAACGACCATGCCTTGCATGAGAGGACCAAACACATTGAGGTAAATTGTCACTATACACGTGACATTATTTAGCAGGGCTTTATCTTTACTTCCTATGTCAGCTCAAGGAAACAACTTTTATCTTTACTTCCTATGTCAACTGAGGGAAATAGATAACAGATGTTTTCACCAAAGCTCTGGCCAGAGGGCTGTTGGGAGAAATGAGCAAGTTGTTTATTCCATAAACCCTAGGCTCTCTTATATAGGAGAGTAGCCTATGGGTAAATTACATAAAGTAGACAACTGGAAAAATAAAATAGAGAAGAGGTACAGGAACTCATATGCGTCAACACTCCCTCTCAAGATGGAGCATAGATATCAATCATGCTCAGCTTGGACGCACACTTCTGGAATGGACCTCGAAGTAATGCCTTGGTGAATATATCAGCTGTCTGGTTCTCTGATGTGACGTGAGATGTGGCGATGAACCCCTTCTGAATCATGTCACGTATGTAGTGACAGTCAACCTCAATGTGCTTGGTCCTCTCATGAAAGGCTGGGTTGTTTGCAATGAACAAGGCGGCCTGATTGTCACATTCCAACATCATAGGAAGCGGTATATCAAGACATAAATCTGTAAGTAAAGATTTCACCCACATCATTTCTGTGCTAGCTTGGGCCATAGCCCTGTATTCGGATTCAGCACTGGATCTAGGTACTACTGTCTGTTTCTTGCTCCTCCACGAGACTAGGGCATCTCCAACATAGACTGCAAATCCTGAGGTGGACTTCCTGTCCTTGGGGCATCCTGCATAGTCTGCGTCAGCACATGCTGTGATAGAGATCTCCTTTCCCTTCTTAAATAGCAAACCTGCACCTGGAGATGATTTTAGATATCTCAGAATCATGTGTATTGCATCCATATGGACCTGACGTGGTTGTTCCATAAACTGGCTCACACGACTCACTGCAAATGATATATCAGGTCTAGTGATCGTGACATACAGTAGTTTGCCTACCGGTTCTCTGTACCTTCTCCTGTCCACCTCTTCTGTGTCATCATCATAGAGCTTCATGCTGGGATCCATTGGTGTCGTAGCAGGTCGACACCCTAGCATACCTGTCTCACTCAATAGGTCTGTAACATATTTCCTCTGCGACATGACTAATCCATATGAATTTCTAGCTAACTCCAGCCCCAGAAAATATCTAAGGACTCCCAAGTCCTTGGTGACAAATTCGGTTCCCAGCCTTTCTTTTGCCTGCTTAATGCCCTGCTCATCATCACCTGTAATCAAGATATCATCAACATAAACCATGATTACAATGATACCTCTAGCAGTCTTCTGTACAAACAAGGAATGATCAGCATTGGAACGTTTATATCCTTGTTTCTCAAAAAGATCTGAGAGCTTCTGAAACCATGCTCTGGGGCTCTGCTTAAGGCCATAGATGGCCTTATGTAACCTGCATACCTTGGAACACTCCCCCTCAACAGCAAACCCAGGTGGCTGTTGCATATAGACTTCCTCCTACAATTCACCATATAGGAATGCATTCTTCACGTCCAGCTGATAAAGCGGCCAATCTCTAGCAACTGCAACTGATAACAAGATCCGCAGAGTGGAATGACGTGCCACAGGCGAGAATGTGTCAAGGTAATCCACCCCGTATGTCTGTGTGAAACCACGTGCAACAAGGCGGGCCTTGTACCTGTCGATGGAGCCATCTGCATTGTGCTTCACTGTAAACACCCACTTGCAGCTCACTGGTTGCACATCTGGAGGTATAGGAACCAAGCTCCAAGTTCCTCTGGACTGAAGTGCCGCCATTTCTTCTTCCATTGCTAGCCGCCATCTAGCATCCTGCAGAGCATCATGATGATTCCGTGGAATGTCTGTAGCTGATTGTGCCATAGCAAACGACCTGAATTCTCCAGATAGTCTCTCAAAAGACACGGCTGTTGATAATGGATATTTGGCACAGCTTCTCTTCGACTTCCGTATAGCAATTGGAACATCCAAATCATCTGTATTCTCATCTGGCTCCTGCACTATATCCTGCTCAGAAATGTCGTTAGATCCATCAACATTAATATTTTCATTACATACCATAGGCGAGCTAGTTGACGGGTCAGGACCATGAGCTGGAGGAAGCCTGCGGGTGTAATGGAATGGTAGTGGTGAGACAAGCGGTGGCGGTGGCGGTGGTGGTGGTGGTGGCGGTGGCGGTGGTGGTGGTGGAGGTGGTGGTGGTGTCGGCATCTGAGGTGGTGGTGTCATGTATATGGCATCAGGAGGTATAGATGGTAGCTGCTTGTCTCCTAATGCTGAAAAATACATAACAGATTCAAAAAATGTAACATCTGCACTGTTCATATACCGCCGACGCACAGGATCAAAACACTTGTACCCCTTTTGAGTTCTGGAGTACCCAACAAAGACACACTTGACAGCCCTAGGAGAGAGCTTGTCAGTACCGGGCGACAACTGATGGACGAACGCAACTGACCCAAAAACACGAGGAGTAAGAGTGAACAGATCCTTGTTAGGATGAATGGGTGAAAACGGAATCTGTTCATTCAAGACAGACGAAGGCATACGGTTAATTAGGTAACATGCAGTGAGAACTGCATCACCCCAGTAGGAGTAGGGAACATGACTCTGTATAAGAAGTGATCTTGTGACATCAAGAAGGTGACGGTGTTTTCTTTCAGCAATCCCATTCTGTTGAGATGTATGAGCACAAGATATTTGGTGAATAATCCCTTTTGAGGAGTAGTAATTGGCCAGACTGTTGGTACACAACTCTAAAGCATTATCACTTCTCACAAGCTTGACAGATGTGGAGAAAACATTTTGTATTTCATTCAGAAAATGGATAATAATATTTCCTGCTTCAGATTTATTCTTCATCAGAAACACCCATGACACTCTAGAGAAATCATCCACAAATACAATATAAAACCTGTGTCCCTGATGATCGGGAACACAACTTGGACCCCAGACATCGACATGAAACAACTCAAACTTGGAGTTACTACTCCGACCTGGACGACTGGGAAAGGACGACCTGTGATGCTTTCCCAACTGACACGCCTCACACTGAATAGGTGTGTGAGAAAGACCATAGGGTAGAACTTGACGCAACTTCTGAAGCGGTAAATGACCAAAACGCAGATGCCATAATAATGTTGATGCTTGTCCCGAAGGAGAGGATGAGGTTCCAGCAAAGGGAGTCTGATTCAGGCGGTAGATGCCTCCTTGCTCATAGCCACGACCAATCACGTTGCCCGTATGGATGTCCTGAAAAATCAAAGAAGATGGATCAAAAATTGCCCGACAATGTAGATCCTTCGTAATCTGACTAATTGACAATAGATTCATTGAAAAATCTGGTGCATGTAGCACGTTCTTGAGCTGCATAGAAGATGTCAATCTAACCTCCCCCTGTCCAGTGATGGGGGAATGAGTGCCATTGGCAATCACAACTGTACGATCTGGAGGGATCTGAGTATATCCTGAAAGCAAACTCTGGTCGCCACATAGGTGATGTGTAGCCCCCGAGTCCATAATCCATGGTAAAGTATCGGATCTACTATTGTTCAGTGCAAGTATACTACCTGAAGTACTGGTAGACGCAGAGGCAGAAGCTGCGGCATCAGAATGACTCTCTGCAGTCGGTGCTGGTCCAGATGGTGGAATAATGCCCCTCAAACGGGCAACAAGATCATCGAACCGTTGATCCAAGGTAGCAGCAGATGGGGGCTCTATCTGCTCAGCAGCTCTTGCGGATGCAGGAAATCCGTGCTTCGAATAGCATGTATCTTCATTGTGCCCGACTCGGTGACAGTAGGTGCATGTTGGCCTAGTGCGGCCACCGCTTCCACGAGGTCCACGTCCACGACTCTGGTGATGAAATCCGCGACCTCTGTTGGCTGCCATGGCTGAAGAATTCTGACTCACAGCTGTGGAAGGAACTGTGATCCGACTCAATCTATGAAAAGCTTCCTCCATGGGAGGAATAGTAGAGTCCGCCAAAATCTGTGATCATGTTGCCTCATACTCAGGATCAAGTGCAGCCAGGAACACACCGACCATGGTCGCGTTCCTGTATGTCTTCTGGTGTTCTGGCGTAGCTGTAAGAGGCATGAAGCTATAGAGCTTCTCGAACATCCCTCTCAGTGATGTATAGAGAGAATGTAACGGGCGACCATTCTGCTTTATTGTGAATATATCATGCTGGAGTTGCAGAATCTTCGTCTCGTTCTTCGCCTGAGAATATGTAGCGGCCAGAATATCCCACATATCCTTGGCTGTGGGTTGGTGTAGGATGTCATTGGCAATTTCAATAGCCAATGTATCAGATAACCAAACCTTGGCGTATGCATCATCAGCCTCCCAAGAGGCATTGGTTCCAGTCTTCTCAGCAGGCTCTGGTTCGGTAAGAATATGCTTCTTACCCGTTGACTTCATCATGCTCATGAACTGCATTGCCCACAGTTCATAGTTGGTACCGTCCATCTTTACAATAGGCGCTGGACCACGGAATGCGCCAATAGATGGGATATCTGCCTTGCTTTATGACATACTGGATACTGAAGACTGGAACAATTGACCAAATATGTGATTTGTCTACAATGACATAGACGGGTTTAGTTGCACGTGTAGACCTCGCACAACTAAACCCATGATGGTGATTTTCTGCGCTTTAGGGCTGGACACTTGCACGCATGTAGGAGTTACACCCGCTGGACACTTGCGCTTTAGGGCTGGAAGTTCACGCGCACTGGATGCGCACTGGTCACGCGCTGACAGTGCAGTTCACGCGCACAGGATGTGCATTGTGCTGGTGCTAGTGCACGGGATGCGCACTGTTACGCGCACCAGGAGTTCACGGCAGCCGCACGTCAGCCGCACAGCCTTGCGCGTAGGCGGTCACGCGCAGGAGTTCACGCGCACAGACGGGATGCGTGCAACCTCGCGTGCAGATGGGAGAAGCCCGCACGCGCTCGCGCTGGGATGCGCGCAGATGGAAAACGCGCAGGCCCTGGAGGCACGCGCAGGCACTGGAGATGCGAGGACGATCGGCGATGCGCGAGGGGAGCGCACGGAGGGCGACGCCGATCGGATGGAGTGAGAGAGAGAGGCCGGCGGGTGTGGTGGGGTAGGGTTAGGGTTTCGAGAACTCCGGTCTAGGACCGTCGCTCTGATACCATGTTGGGAGAAACGAGCAAGTTGTTTATTCCATAAACCCTAGGCTCTCTTATATAGGAGAGTAGCCTGTGGGTAAATTACATAAATTAGACAACTGGAAAAATAAAATAGAGAAGAGGTACAGGAACTCATATGCGTCAACAAGGGCCATTTCAGAGGTATTGACATCTATGCTCCATCTTGATGTGGAGTATTGAGGGTTATTTTATCATTTACCATTCTATATATTTTCTTTTCTTTTTGTCTATATTATGTAATGCCCAACATGGTTTTTCCTCTCTATATATGAGAACCCTATGGCTTCGTGAATAAGCAATCCATTTTTCCTTTCCACAAGCACTAACATAGTACTTCCATCTAATCGGCATTAATACCCTTTCTAGGTCTGAGTGTATCCCACAAAGACACACTTGACAGCTCTGGGTGAGAATTTCTCATGACCATGGGTCAACTAGTTAACAAAACCACAGGCCCAGAGTTATCAAAAAAAAGTTAGTTAACAAAAGCCACAGACCCAGATATACGAGGTGTTGGAGAGAAAAGATCCTTGTTGCGGAATGCAATCAAAAAAGAAACATTTCCTCCTAACACAGAGGGCGGCATCTGGTTGACCAAATAGCAAGCAGTGAGATTGACATCTCCCCAAAAAGAATGGGGTGCTTGACTCTGAATAAGAAGAGTCCTTGTTACATCAAGAAGATGCAGATGTTTGTATCCTGTTACACTGTTCTGCTGAGAAGTGTAAGAGAAAGGCATTTGATGTATAATGCCAAGGGTATGACATCCGGATCCGAGTAACCTGAATCCGACCCGATCAAGGTTCATATGATACGATAAAACTATCGATCAATATTAACTGATCTAAATCGATCAATAGATCGTAAATCAAAAGTTATTTGGGATCAATCAATCAAAAAGCTATCGCCCCGTGAAGCATGCCATTAGAAAAGCCGTGACATAATCTGAAACTACAAAAATAATCCAAGACCATCAAAATATTTGTCTCGACGAAATAAGACCAACGAAATCGATCGTTCGTCGATCGGAGGTCTTTTGACAATTTAAATCACACCACCTTCGAGCCCCCCCCCATGCCTCCGACCGCGCGCCGTGCGCCTCCTCTCTGATCTCGCACCTTCATGCGCCTCCTCCGCGTGTGTTGCTCGTTGTGCGCTAGCGTGTGATCGTGCGCCTCTGCTGCGCGTCATCTACATGCATGTTGCACGTGATCTTCGCGCGTGTTCTGCGCGTGATCTCGCGTGCTCCAGTGCGTGCCCCCTGCGTGTGATCTTCCTGCGCACAACTGTGCGTGTAAAGATCTCGACTTTCGTGCACGTGCAACACTAAGTCAAGCGCGCGTGTGACCCCAGAACTTGTTCCTCCCACGCACATCCAAATTAATGGGTTTGGTTGTTTGAGTCTACACATGCAACTAAACCCGTTAATGTCCGTGTAGACAATCATATTTTCAGTCTGCTACCCCAGTCCTCCATTATCAGTATGTCAGAAAGCAAGGCAGACATCCCATCTATAGGTGCCTTCAGAGGTCCAGCGTCGATTGTGAAGATGGATGGTTCAAATTATGAACTGTGGGCAATGCAGTTCATGAGTATGATGAAGTCAACCGATAAGAAACACATTCTTACTGAAGAAGGGCCTGCTAAGAAGACTGGGGTCAATGCCTCATGGGAGGCAGATGATGCATATGCCGAGGTTTGGCTATCTGGAATCCTGGCAATTGAAATTGCCAATGATATTCTTCATCAGCCCACTGCCAAAGCAATGTGGGATATTCTGGCTGCTACATATTCTCAGGCAAAGAATGAGACGAAGATTCTGCAACACCAGCATGACATATTTACTATCAAGCAGAATGGACGACCTCTGCACTCGTTGTACACATCTTTACGAGGAATGTTTGAGAAGCTTTATAGCTTCATGCCTCTGACAGTCACTCCAGAGCAACAGAAGACCTATCGGAATGCCACTATGGTAGGTGTTTTTCCTGCTGCCCTTGATCCAGAGTACGAGGCAGCACGTTCCCAGATCTTGGCGGATTCTACTATTCCTCCTATGGAGGAAGCTTTCCACAGACTGAGTCGTATCACTGTTTCTTCGTCTACTACGAATAAGACTGCCTCAGCTATGGCGGCCAATCGAGGTCGTGGAGGTCATCATCATCAGTTTCGTGGCCGCGGACCTCGTGGCAGAGGAGGCCGTGTTCGGCCATCATGTACCTTTTGCCATTGTTCTGGACATACCGAAGATACATGCTATTCTAAGCATGGGTTTCCTGCTTCTGCACGAGTCACCGAACAGATCGAGCCTCCATCTGCTTCATCTATGGATCAGCGCTTTGATGACCTTGTAGCTCGTCTAAGGGGCATCATTCCTCCATCTGGTCCAGCTGCATCAGCACCTACTTCTGAGAGTCACTCCAATGTTGCCGCGTCTGCCTCTGCATCCACCAGTGCATCAGGTAGCACCTACGCATTCACTAGCAGTGGTGGATCAGATACTTTGGCATGGATTATGGACTCTGGTGCCACACATCATCTATGTGATGATCAAAGTCTACTTACAGGGTACAGACAGATTTCTCCAGGCCGTACAGTGGTTTTTGCTAATGGAACACATTCCCCGATTACTGGTCAGGGGGAGATTAGACTGACACCATCCATGCATCTCAAGAATGTGTTACGTGCACCTGATTTTTCGATGAATTTGTTGTCCATTAGCCAAATTACAAAGGATTTACACTGTCGAGCAATTTTTGATCCATTTTCTCTTGTTTTTCAGGACATCCTTACGGGCAACGTGATTGGGCATGGCTATGAGAAAGGCGGCCTCTATCGCCTTAGTCGGACTCCTTATGCTGGAACCTCATCTCTACCTGTTGGACCCATCTCCCCATTACTGTGGCACCTGCGCTTTGGACATCTACCGCTTCAGAAACTGCATCATGTGTTACCTCAGGTTTCACCTCACACGTCCATTCAATGTGAGGCTTGTCAGTTGGGAAAGCATCATCGGTCTACCTTTCCCAGTCGTCAGCGTCGGAGTAGTACCTCCAAGTTTGAGTTGTTTCATGTCGATATCTGGGGTCCTAGTCGTGTTCCTGATCATCAGGGACACAGATTTTATATAGTTATTGTGGATGATTTCTCTCGTGTGTCGTGGGTATTTCTGTTAAAGAATAAATCTATTATTATCATCAATTTCATTAATAAAGTTCATAATGTTTTTTATGCATCTGTTAAAATTGTGAGAAGTGATAATGCCCTGGAATTTTGTACTCATACCCTATCCAGTTATTTTTCATCTCAAGGGATCATCCACCAGACATCCTGTGCCTATACTTCCCAACAGAATGGGGTTGCTGAAAGGAAACATTGTCATTTGCTTGATGTCACCAGGTCGCTTCTTATACAGAGTCATGCTCCTCATTCTTTCTGGGGTGATGCTGTTCTTACGGCATGTTACCTCATCAATCGTATGTCGTCATCTGTTTTAGGTGAGAAGAATCCTTTCTCTCTTATTTTTTCTGACAAAGAATTGTTCTCCCTTACTCGTGTGTTTGGCTCGGTCGCCTTTGTCCACCAGTTGTCTCCCGGGACTGACAAGCTCTCTCCTAGGGTTGTCAAGTGTGTCTTTGTCGGGTACTCAAGAACACAAAAGGAGTACAAGTGTTACGATCCATTGCACATGCGGTATCTAGTTAGTGCTGATGTTACCTTTTTCGAATCTGTTATGTACTTCTCATCTACAGGTGATCAGTTGGAACCCTCTGACAATACCGATGCTATATACATGCCGCCACCACCACCACCAGAACCGCTACCATCTCCTACACCTCCTGTCACTGTGCTCGTTTCACCATTACCATTTCACTATACCCGCAGGCCTGCTTCTGCTCATGGTCACCGCTCATCATCTAGCTCGCCTGAGGTATGTTCTGAAAATATTACTATACTTTCAGGATCTGATGAATTTCCTGAGCAGGATGTGTTACAGAGTCCAGAAGAGGAGACGGATGATTTAGATGTCCCTATTGCTCTACGAAAGCAGAAATGGAGATGCACGTCATATCCTATAGCATCTTCTATGTCATTTCATCGACTAACTGGAGATTTCTGGAACTTCGTCTTTGCATTGTCAGCAATGGCTATTCCACGGAATTACCAAGATGCGTTGAAGGATAGTCGATGGCGTTTAGCCATGGAGAAAGAAATGGCAACTCTTCAGTCCAGAGGCACCTGGAGTCTTGTTCCTGCAACTGTTGATGTGTCTCCAGTTAGCTGCAAGTGGGTATTTACAGTTAAGCAGAATGCAGATGGTAGCATTGACAGATACAAGGCTCGCCTTGTTGCTCGTGGCTTTACACAGACATATGGGGTGGATTATCTTGATACATTCTCGCCGGTTGCTCGCCATTCCACCCTACGGATCCTTTTTTTCTGTTGCAGTTACTCGTGGTTGGCCGCTATACCAATTGGATGTGAAGAGTGTGTTCTTATACGATGACTTACAGGAGGAAGTCTACATGCAACAGCCACCTAATTTTGCTGTTGAGGGGGAGTGTCCTAAGGTGTGCAGGCTTCATAAGGCTATCTATGGCCTTAAGCAAAGCCTCAGAGCTTGGTTCCAGAAGCTCTCAGACCTGTATGAGAAACAGGGGTACAGACGTTCTAATGCTGATCATTTCTTGTTTGTACAGAAGACACCCATAGGTATTATTGCAATTATGGTGTATGTAGATGATATTCTGCTTACAGGTGATGATGAACAGGGAATCCAGGGGGCAAAAGAAATGTTGGGCCGTGAATTTGTCACCAAGGACCGTGGAGTTCTTAGATATTTTCTGGGACTGGAGTTTGCCAGAAATACTCATGGGTTGGTAATGTCTCAGAGGAAATATGTCACTGACCTGTTGAGTGAAACAGGAATGCTTGGTTGTCGACCTGCTACTACACCTATGGATCCTAGTATGAAATTATATGATGATGATACTGATGAGGTGGATAGGAGAAGATACGGAGAACTGGTGGGCAAACTTCTTTATGTTACTATTACCGGGCCCGATATCTCCTTTGTTGTGAGTCGAGTGAGCCAGTTCATGGAGCAACCACGTCAGGTACACATGGATGCCATACATATGATACTAAGGTACCTTAAGTCATCTCCAGGTGCGGGTCTACTGTTTAAGAAAGGCAAGAAGGTTACTATCTCAGCTTGTGCAGATGCAGATTACGCAGGGTGTCCCAAGGATAGGAAGTCCACCTCTGGGTTTGCTGTGTATGTTGGAGATTCTCTAATCTCATGGAGAAACAAGAAGCAAACGGTTGTAGCAAGGTCTAGTGCTGAGTCTGAATATAGGGCTATGGCCCAGGTCAGTACAGAAATGATGTGGGTAAAGCTTGTGCTTACAGATCTACATATAGAAGTCCCGCTTCCTATGGCTTTGGAATGTGACAATCAGGCGGCCCTATTCATTGCAAATAACCCAGCATTTCATGAACGAACCAAGTACATTGAGTTTGACTGTCACTTTATACGTGATGATTCAAAAGGGGTTTATTGTTACATCCCGTGTTAGCTCAGAGGATCAAACTGCATACATTTTTACCAAGGTATTACTTCGAGGGCCGTTCCAGAAGTGTTCGTCCAAGCTGAGCATGATTGATATCTATGCTCCATCTTGAGGGGGAATGTAGAAATATATTATTCACTTATGTACCTTTCTTGTATTTTACTTTCACGTTGGACTCTTTATGTAGTTTACCCATAGGCTACTCTCCTATATAAGAGAGCCTAGGGCGGATGGAATAAATGAGCTTTCTTATTTTCCCAACAGTATCTCGACAATCTCTGAATGCATCTCAGATCAGAAGTATATGAATATTATACTCATTTTGATCGGCATTCGGATACCGTCAAATTGAGCTACTGTACATTAAAATCTGAGACTCGAGGTGTGAATACGGTCGACTTTGGTATTTCAAATAAAAAAGAAAAAATGGTTTAAAAAATAAACTAATTCAAATTTCCTGCCGTACAAAACAGACGGTAGTCGTTTGGCCCCAAAAATCCCTTACACTTGACTCAATTTCCTCCTCCACATGTCAAGTAACAGAACACATGCTTCCTTTATTTATACCTCCTAAATCCCCTCTTTTTTTCTCTCTAAATTCCTCTCCATCTTCTCCCAACGAAGGGAGCATTCAGGCCTGTCTTTTCCAGTAGTCGCTCCTGCTTCTCTTCTCACTTGGAGCTGTTGTCCAGCAGCTCTACAGTTGTTGTCCATTACTTTTAGAAGCCCCTGCTGGGCTCCCCCTTGGTTCAGTTGCAGCTACTTGAGAAGCAGTTGTTCTGTTGCTTCCTAGCAGCCAGAAAACCCCCTGGAGAGCCCCAAATCTGCTGCCCCAGGCAACAACTACTGCTACAAACTTGCAACCAAAGGGAGCTTGCTCTTGGAGCCTGCTGTGCTGCTCCATTGAAGTCTCCAACTGCTGCCAAGAAGCTCGAAAAGGGGGCTGCTTTCAAGCTAGTGTTGCATACTTTGTTGCATGCAAAATCAAACCATTTGATGTCCAAATTTGGAGATCCAAAGGTACAATTCTTTCCCTCCACTTGTTGCCATACATGTGATTCTAAAATCTAATTCAAGACTTATTTCTTCAGCTCCTGGATCAAAATTAAAAGTTTAAGTTTCAGTGAATTTGCATGCAAATTACTCGTGCACAGTCTGATTTCAAGCCAAATTTTAGCACTGGTTTTCAAAATTTAATATGTTTGGAAATGCATGTAAGATGAAATGATTATTAGTTTATCTGCTATTGAAAATTTTAGTTTAAAAAAATAGAATCAGGGTGCACTTAAACTACTTATTGGATCCACACAACTAACTATCACTAGATTTGATTTTAAACCTGCACAGGACAACCCATAATGAGTTGGATTTATGGCGGGTTGAGGGGTATGAAAAGAGCATGGTATCATGGATTTTCTATTGATAAGAATGTTATTCAGATCCTGTTTTATGGCCTCTTCATTGTAAATTGGTGCATCTCTACCTCAGCTGTCAGGAACCACATTGCACCTTGCTTTAATTGGGTTTTGACACATGATTATCTTATTATGCTTAGAACCAAGGGTCGCAAACTTGCAATCAGGTTTTCCACCGACAATGGCTGGCTCAGTAGTAATACCCTACATTTCATTATGTGGATGATGCCATCGGTTGTAATGTCCTCACAACTTGAATAGAACCATCAAAAGTCTACTGCCCCATTAGTTTTGGACTTGACAACTTTGGGATATAATGATTTCAAAATTTTCTAGCCATGCTAATGAGTTCCTTATGTAAGAACTACATCTTGAAATGCTGTCTGAGCACCAGTTATTCCAGAATTTATGTTTTGAAGGGTGAAACATTTGGGAATTTGACATGCATTTATGCCTAAATTTCAGACCAAGTCTTGGGCTCCAGAATCCATGTTTTAGAAGATGAAAAGTTAAAGATTTTGCATGAATTTGAACTTAGTTACAGACCAAATCAGTAGCTTCGGAATTCATATTTTTAAAAATAAAAATATTAGGGATTTTGCAAGAATTAACTTCTAATTTTCAGACCAATGACGAGGTCATTGATCTCAAGTTTTAAAAGATGAGGATTGGAGGTGATTGCATGAATTAAATTCTAAATCTAGATCAAATATTAGTCTCCAAGTCTCCTGACTTTAAAGAAGACATTTTAAATACATATATTAGGATATTGATTTCCTCCTCTTAAGGAGCCAATAAATGGTTGACCTATTTAGAGCTATTATCCAATGATAGCATTAGGGTGTCAATGTCTAGGACGTCATATATTCTTAAATAAATAATTTAAACATAATTGAACCAATCTACGATTTTATGATATCTTTATGACTAATAATCCTCATCAATTAGTTCATAAGTAAAATCTACCAACTATATATCATCAGTATGATAAAATGCTTAGATCTGTAAAGTTAACCATAGAAGAGATTGAGAAAGGATGAGGTAGACAAATAAGTGAAATAAATGGTGAATCAATGATATTAATAAGATCGTTGATCAAAAGACCTAGATCTGTGCAGTCAACCACAGAAAGGATTAAGAAAGAAATGAGTAATCAAGTAAGTGAAAATGTTGGGAATCAATGATGACTAATAATTAATAGTATCGATCATGGTGACCCTTACACCCGATCGTACAAGGGTGCGGTGGCCCTCAGCTGGGCGGAAGATAGGAAGCCCAGTTCGAGCAGCAGCCGCCTAGTGCGTGGGTCTAGGATTTCAGTCCTTTTTACAGTTTTTACGCGAGCTCGCAGTGTTTTCACATTTCATTGGGATCCAGGTTTTCGACCAGTTCCATTGACCCTATTTATGTAGGGTGCCTAGGCAGGAGGACCCTTGATTTTGGTTTTTTGAGCTTAGTTTGCTATATCGATCGGGCCAGTTTTCTGGAGTGACTTAGTCCGAAAAGTCTCTCCCGCCCATCTCAGGGGCGTAGTTTGGGAGTATGCCTAGCCCTCTCCTGGATCGCACTTCCACTGGAAGGGCGAGCGAGACGAAAGAGTCTCTTAGTATGCTTCATCACCACTTGAGTTTTGTTACTGTTCCGTCAGTAGGTCCTAGCGAAGAAAAGATCATTGATAGCTGAAGTTGGGGTTGGTTATAGTTGAGTTTGACTACAATTAAGTTTAGTTACTATTGAGAGTTGACTACAGTTGAGTTTAGTTACAGTTAAGTTGGTATTGTTATTGAGATTGTTTAATGTTTCGACAGTAGGTATGGCAAAGAAACGATCATGAGACAGAAATCATCAATCATCAACATTTAATCAGAATTTAGAACTACTACTACGGATGTTAGGAGAAGCTAGTGGACATGTTAGGAACTTAGGTAGGCATTATACTCCACCGCATGGCTACGGAGGCACACCAACCCTAAGGTATTATCCACGTCTTAGAGTCATAATGTGAGGTCACACTTCGACTAAGACCACAGACTATCCACTAGGCTTGAGAATTAGACAAAATTAAAAGATTGGATCAGAGACTCATCATCTACAATCCCAAGATCCATCAACATAAGTTATAAGTGATAAAAAGATGATAACCTATATATGGATCATATAATCAGTCAATGAAAATGTTATATATGGAAAGTTAAGGGGTAATGGGGGAACATGGGTTTCACATACAAAATAGTTTGAAACCAATTCCGACGCAAGTAGCTTATCAAATGTACATATAAATACCTATATACTTGCTTTCTTTTTAAACCACTGAATTGCCTGCTATTTTTAGTAAGCTATATTATATTCAACATTTGTTGACATTCTTTTCTTCCTAACATGTATGGCAGGCAAGGCGTCTGCATCACACTAGATTGATAATTGGACGTTGAGCTTCTGCGGTTTCTGTTACAGTACTCGTGTTATAGATTTTGTATAGGATAATGTAAATGCTTTTCTTTCTCTTATATATTTTGGGACATATATACAAATTGTCAGTTTCTTTTGTTACATGTAAATGTATATAAAAATCAATGCAATTAGAATTCGTTACACTTGTTAATTATGTGGTTGTTTGCATTATTGTGAATGTCATTCGAAACGAGAAAAACTTTCCCTCATTTCCGGTAACCTTGTGCGACTTATATTGAAAATAATATTGCGAATGTTGTGTATATAGGTAACCCGGATCCGCAAGCATCACAGTTTGGTATCAGAGCAGTGGTACCCTGTTATACACATTCGCAATATCACGATTCCGATCGCATTAAGTTCTCAGATAGCGAAGGTCCTCCGACTTGTCGCGAGTTCGAGAGGGAAATATGACATTCAAATTCAATAACCACAGATGTCACTAATTGCAGTTAATTTTCATATAGTATCCCAAGAAGAGAAAAACACAGATAAAATATCAGCGAACATTAGCTATTATGATTAATGATATTGGTTCTAATGCAGAACCATGGCATGTAGAGCTGACCAGGAGATGGCAGATTGCTTGCAGCGCATCCTAACCGCTCTCACCGACCTTCAGCAGCAGCAGACTGCTATGCGAGGTCAACAGGATCGGATTTTAGCCCAACAGACAGAGATCGCTGACAAGCAGACTGACATAGAGATAAGGTTTGAGGAATTGTCTGATTACACTTACCATCCATCTCATGATGGAACACGACAGAACCAACCCCAGTCTGTAGAAGTCCAGCAGCCTCAGTTTGATGATCCACATAAGGAGATGTCAGTGCATGAAGCAGAGGATGGAGATCATGATAGGGAACATGACCCTGTACCTTTTGCCAACGAGTTTGCGCCCGACCACTCTGCTTTTTATAAGCATCAGTCGATATATACTTCTTATCAGCGAGCCAATGTGCACATTTTCGAGGGCATCGGGACATCAGATGAGGTCGAGCAGTGGTTGAAGAGAGTAATGAAGGTACTTCGGACCATTCGTGCACCACGAGACGCGTTGTTATCTTTTATGGAGTATTCATTGACATCGTTCGCCAAGAGATGGTGGGAGGCGACAATTTCAGAGATAGGATGTAAACCCACATGGGACAATTTCGAGACGAGATTCAGATCCCACTTCTTTTTTGGGAAGTGGAAGGAGTCCCAGCGTCGATTATTCGTAGAGCTCAGACAGGGACAGATGACAGCTCGACAGTATTTTTGTTCGCTATACCAAGCTGTCGCGACACACATCAGCAACCGTTGTTTTTCCTGATGAGAATACGGAGAAGTTCATCAGAGGTATGAGGGAAGAGGTGCAGGAGAAGCTGGCCGAACTACATATCACTTCTATCTCCGAGGATACTAACGCAACGAAGAAATCTGAGGACATCAGAGAGAGAGAGAGACATTTTGGGAGTTCGTCTGGAGCGGCACCCATACCACAACAGTCATTCAGAGCGATACGACGGTTGTTTCAGCAACAGAGATTAGCCATATGGTTTCATCCTTCAGGTTTGGCATTCTCTGGCAGCACTCGCTCATCTCCAGCGACTACCTTAGGAGGAGCACTCGCCAGACGTAGCACAAGTTCAGCACGACCATCTGGGTCGCAGAGAGTGGAGAGACCTCTGGAAGGATCGACTCGGAGCACCGACACGATTACTACGCCTACCCAGTCAGGCAGATGTTTCTTGTGCAACCAGTCTTTACTGGTCTCAGTGCCCCCAGGCTTCTGGTGAGCCTCGACCACAGTCACAGCCTTCGCAACCGTAGGGACATCATATTGGGAGTTTTCCGTGGTAGGAACTCCAACTTCAGGAGGTTGCCGAGACAGACAGAGTGTGGCTGGTTCGAGCACCGTACCAGCTAGACAGGGTCATGTAGCAGTGACTGAGGAGCATGCACGGTCAGCAGCTACTGTGGTGAAAGGTATGGTCTCAATCTTACGCTGATTTTTCCATGTTTTGTTTGATTCTGGAGTGATGCATTCCTTCATTGCATCGAGGTTACTAGCTTCATTAGGTAGAGTTGCAGAGGTTCTATATCCTCCTTACCACATCTATGGGCTAGGTGGTCAGTTGTTCACCATTTCACTTATAATCAGAGGCTTACCAGTACTAATTGGCAGTCACGAGATGATCGCAGACTGTATGCCACTACAGCTTGATGAGTTTGGCTTGATTTTGGGTATGGATTGGTTATCAGTTCATCATGCCCTGGTTGATTGTTTTAAGAAGACAGTTGTCTTCAGGATCCCAGACTTATCTGAGTTCACTTTTGAGGGTACATTACACGACTCCAAAATGGAGTACATCTCATTATTGAGATCTCATGGACTTGTTGATCAAGGATGTGATTCATATTTAGCATTTGCTCGAGAGACTTCCGATCATGAGCCGATAACCCAGAACATCAGAGTAGTATCAAACTACCCAGATGTATTTGCTGAGATTGAGTTTGAGATCACATTACTACATAATGCACACCCGATCTCGATGGTTCCATATCGCATGACACCGGCCGAGTTGAGAGAGTTGAAGGTACAGTTACAGGAATTGTCTGACTTAGGTTTGGTGAGGTCGGGCACTTCATCTTGGGGTGCTCTCATTCTTTTTGTCAGGAAGAAGGATGGATCGATGAGATTATGCATTGATTACTAGTAGTTGAACAAGAGATTAGTGAAGTACCATTATCCTCTACCACACATCAATGACTTATTTGATCAACTACAAGGATCTTCGGTGTTCTCGAAGATCGATCTTCGATCTGGCTACCATCAACTGAGGATTCGAGAGTCAGATCATTCGAAGACAGCTTTCAAGACTCAATATAGTCACTATGAGTTTGTGGTGATGCTGTTTGGGCTCATCAATGCCCCTGCAGCATTCATGGACTTGATGAACATGATCTTTCGTCCATACTTGGACAAGTTTGTGGTGGTATTCATTGATGATGTGTTGATTTATTCTCGGAATGAATGGGATCACGCGAATGATCTGGAGATAGTCATGGATACATTACGGGAGAACAAGTTGTATGTCAAGCTGAGCAAGTGTGAGTTCCGGTTATCCTTTGTCTCATTTCTTGGACATGTCATTTCTGGAGCAGATATCACGGTTGATCCTATGAAGATTAATGCATTTATGTCTTGAGAGCAACCCAAGACAGTCACTCAGATTTGGAGTTTCCTTGGATTGGCGGGCTATTACATACTCTTTGTCAACAGGTTTTCGTGAGTTTTTCCTCTGACACGATTGCCACAGAAGGGATTCCTTTTATCTGGGATGATTCATGTGAGTTAGCCTTCAGGACAATGAAGGAAAGACTGACTATTGTGCCCATTCTTACACTTCCTTCAGGCACTCAAGATTATGCAGTATATACAGATGCCTCAAGAGAAGGTTTAGGAGCGGTTCTGATGCAGCGAGGTTGTTAGAAAATAAACATGCGGAAGCGTATCGGAAATAAAGATAGAAAAACTTGAACATAAGACGGGATTTTACGTGGAACCCTACTCCGTGAGAGCGAGATGAAACCACGGGAGAAGGCCTCAAAGGGTCGTGTTTGTCTATTGACTTTCTCCATGGTTACAGGAGGTCTTGGGCTCCTTATATAGCCTCCACAGAGCCTCCAAGTCCCACCACTGGACAATGTGGGACTAAACAACTGGATGGGGTAAATGGATCCTGGAGGTATCCATTTACCCATCTACAACTCAATAGGCGCTCAACCAAATACTCCAACACTCCCCCTCAAGCTGGATCATGCAATGCTCAGCTTGGACAAACAAACAGAAAGAAACTCAACTCACGCACAGGACACTATAGACAATATCAACCCAACGTGCACAACTGCTGCTGTCGAGGACGTTACTTCTCATGTCGTGCAGGTGAGGAGGACGAACGGGCTGGAGTGTGAGTTAACTGAAGAGTCGGAATCTGACCATCGAGTCTGAAACTGCGTCTGGAGTCTCCTCGTCGGAGAGCTGGGTCTCTCTCATCTGGCTCAGAGAATAATACTCTACTCTGGAGTACCTATGATTCACATGAAAACTCTGGCCGAAGAACAAGAAGAATAATTGTTGGGAAAAATGAACAACATGTTTATTCCATAAGCCCTAGGCTCTCTTATATAGGAGAGTAGCCTATGGGTAAATTACATAAAGCATACAACTGAAAATAAAAATAACGAAGGGATACAGGTACTACTCTATATGCGTCAACACTCCCCCTCAAGATGGAGCATAGATATCAATCATGCTCAGCTTGGACGCACACTTCTGGAATGGGCCTCGAAGTAATGCCTTGTTAAATATATCAGCAGTTTGGTTCTCTGAGGTAACATGAGATGTAGCAATGAACCCCTTCTGAATCATGTCACGTATGTAGTGACAGTCAACCTCAATATGCTTGGTCCTCTCATGAAATGCTGGGTTGCTTGCAATGAACAAGGCTGCCTGATTATCACATTCCAATTTCATAGGAAGCGGTATATGAAGACATAGATCCGTAAGTAGAGCTTTCACCCACATCATTTCTGTGCTAGCCTGGGCCATAGCCCTGTATTCAGATTCAGCACTGGATCTAGCTTCCACTGTCTGTTTCTTGCTCCTCCATGAGACTAGAGCATCTCCAACATAGACAGCAAATCCTGAGGTGGACTTCCTGTCCTTGGGGCATCCTGCATAGTCTGCATCCGCACACGCTGTGATAGAGATCTCCTTTCCCTTCTTAAATAGCAAACCTGCACCTGGAGATGATTTTAGATATCTCAGAATCATGTGTATTGCATCCATATGGACCTGACGTGGTTGCTCCATGAACTGGCTCACACGACTCACTGCAAATGATATATCGGGTCTAGTGATCGTGACATACAATAGTTTGCCTACCAGTTCTCTGTATCTTCTCCTGTCCACCTCCTCTGTGTCATCATCATAGAGCTTCATGCTAGGATCCATTGGTGTCGTAGCAGGCCGACACCCAAGCATACATGTTTCACTCAATAAATCTGTAACATATTTCCTCTGCGACATTACTAATCCATATGGATTTCTAGCAAATTCCAGCCCCAGAAAATATCTAAGGACTTCTAGGTCCTTGGTGACAAATTCGGTTCCCAGTTTTTCTTTCGCCTGCTTCATGCCCTGCTCATCATCTCTTGTAATCAAGATGTCATCTACATAAACCATGATTACAATAATACCTCTAGCAGTCTTCTGTACAAACAAGGAATGATCAGCATTGGAGCGTTTGTATCCTTGTTTCTCGAAGAGGTCTGAGAGCTTCTGAAACCATGCTCTGGGACTCTGCTTAAGGCCATAGATAGCCTTATGTAATCTGCATACCTTGGAACACTCCCCCTCAACAGCAAAACCAGGTGGACGTTGCTTATAGACTTCCTCCTGCAAATCTCCATATAGGAATGCATTCTTCGCGTCCAGCTGATGGAGCGGCCAGTCTCTAGCAACTGCAACTGACAACAAGATCCGTAGAGTGGAATGACGTGCCACAGGCGAGAATGTGTCAAGGTATCCACCCCGTATGTCTGTGTAAAGCCACGTGCAACAAGACGCGCCTTGTACCTATCAATAGAGCCATCTGCATTGTGCTTCACTGTAAACACCCACTTGCAGCTCACCGGGTTCACATCTGGAGGTATAGGAATTAAACTCCAAGTTCCTCTAGACTGAAGTGCCGTCATTTCTTCCTCCATTGCTAGCCGCCATCTACTGTCCTGCAGAGCATCTTGATAACTTCGTGGAATATCTACAGCTGACAGTGCCACCACAAATGTCATGAAATCTCCAGATAGTCTCTCAAAAGACACAGATGCTGACAATGGATATGTGACACAGCTCCTCTTCGATTTGCGTAGAGCAATGGGAACATCTAAATCGGCTGTAGTCTCATCTGGCCCCTGCAACATATCATGCTCAGAAATGTCGTCAGATCCATCAATAGAAATATTTTCATTACATACCATAGGCGAGCTAGGAGACGAGTCATGACCATGAGCGGGAGGAGGCCTGCGGGTATAATGGAACAGTAGCGGTGAGACAGGTATATGTGGTGGATGTGGTGGTGGTGACGGCATCTGAGGTGGTGGTGCTGGTGACGGCATTTGAGGTGGTGGTGTCATGTATATGGCATCAGTAGATAGAGGTGGTAGCTGCTTGTCTCCCGAGGCTGAAAAATACATAACAGATTCAAAAAATGTAACATCTGCACTGACCATATACCGCCGACACAGAGGATCAAAGCACTTGTACCCCTTTTGAGTTCTGGAGTACCCAACGAAAACACATGTGGCAGCCCTAGGAGAGAGCTTGTCAGTACCAGGCGACAACTGATGGACAAAGGCAACTGACCCAAACACACGAGGAGTAAGGGTGAACAGATCCTTCCCAGGGTAGATGAGGGAAAACGGAATCTGTTCATTCAAGACAGAAGAAGGCATACGATTGATTAGGTAACATGCAGTGAGAACTGCATCACCCCAGTAAGAGTAGGGAACATGACTCTGTATAAGAAGTGATCTTGTGACATCAAGAAGGTGACGGTGTTTCCTTTCAGCAATTCCGTTTTGTTGAGATGTATGAGCACAAGATGTTTGGTGAACAATCCCTTTTGAGTAGTAATAATTGGCAAGAACATTGGTGCACAATTCTAAAGCATTATCACTTCTCACAAACTTCACAGATGTGGAGAAAACATTTTGTATTTCATTCAGAAAATGGATAATGATATTTCCTGCTTCAGATTTATTTTTCATCAAAAACACCCATGACACTCTAGAAAAATCATCGACAAATACTATATAAAATATGTGTCCCTGATGATCAGGTATACGACTCGGACCCCAGACATCAATATGAAATAACTCGAACTTGGAGGTACTACTCCGACCTGGACGACTAGGAAAGGACGACCTGTGATGCTTTCCCAACTGACACGCCTCACATTGAATAGGTTTGTGAGGAAGACCATAAGGTAACACGTGACGCAACTTCTGAAGCGGTAAATGTCCACAGCGCAGATGCCACAATAAGGTAGATGCTTGTCCAGTGGGAAGGGATGAGGTTCCAGCAAATGGGGTCTGATTTAGGCGGTAGAGGCCTCCTTGCTCATAGACACGACCAATCACGTTGCCCATATGGATGTCCTGAAAAATCAAAGAAGATGGATCAAAAATTGCCCGACAATGTAGATCCTTCGTAATCTGACTAATTGACAACAAATTCATTGAAAAATCAGGTGCATGTAGCACATTCTTGAGCTGCATAGACGATGTCAATTTAATCTCCCCCTGACCAGTGATAGGGGAATGTGTACCATTGGCAATTACTACTGTCCGGCCTGGAGGGATCTGAGTGTATCATGTAAGTAAACTCTGGTCGCCACATAGGTGATGTGTAGCGCCTGAGTCCATAATCCATGGTAATGTATCTGATCTACTACTGGTGAATGCAAGTATGCTACCTGAAGCACTGGTAGACGCAGAGGCAGAAGCAGCGGCATCAGATTGACTCTCCGTAGTCGGTGCTGGACCAGATGGTGGAATAATGCCCCTCAGACGGGCAACTAGATCGTCGAACCGTTGATCCAAAGTAGCAGCAGATGGGGGCTCTATCTGCTCAGCAACTCGTGCGGATGCAGGAAATCCATGCTTCGAGTAGCATGTGTCTTCATTGTGTCCAACTTGGTGACAATAGGTACATGTTGGCCTAGTGCGGCCACCTCTTCCACGAGGTCCACGTCCACGGCCCTGGTGATGAAATCCGTGACCCCTGTTGGCTGTCATGGCTGAAGAATTCTGACTCAAGGCCGTGGAAGGAACTGAGATCCGACTCAGTCTATGGAAAGCTTCCTCCATGGGAGGAATAGTAGAGTCGGCCAAAATCTGTTATCGTGCCGCCTCATACTCTGGATCAAGTGCAGCCAGGAACACACCCACCATAGTCGCGTTCCTATATGTCTTCTGCTGTTCTGGCGTGGCTGTCAGGGGCATGAAGCTGTAGAGCTTCTCGAACATCCCTCTCAGTGATGTATAGAGAGAATGTAGAGGGCGACCATTCTGCTTGATAGTAAAGATATCATGCTGGAGTTGCAGAATCTTTGTCTCGTTCTTCGCCTGTGAATATGTGGCCGCCAGAATGTCCCACATATCATTGGTCGTGGGTTGATGTAGGATGTCATTGGCTATCTCAATTACCAGTGTACCGGATAGCCAAACTTTGGCGTATGCATCATCAGCCTCCCAAGAGGCATTGGCTCCAGTCTTCTCAGCAGGCTCTGGTTCGGTAAGAATGTGCTTCTTACCCGTTGACTTCATCATGCTCATGAACTGCATTGCCCACAGTTCATAGTTTGTATCGTCCATCTTTACAATAGGCGCTGGACCACGAAAAGCGCTAATAGATGGGATATCCGCCTTGCTTTCTGACATACTGGAGATGGAAGACTGGAACGATTGACAAAGGATGAGATTCGTCTACAATGACATAGACGGGTTTAGTTGCACGTGTAGACCTCAAGCAACTAAACCCATGTAGATGAAGATGTGTGTGCCCTAGGGCTTAGGGCTTAGCACACGTACACGCGCGTAAGAAGCACGCGCACACGCAACCGGATCTTGCAAGGAGGCTACACGTACACGCGCGCAAGGTTGCTTAGGGCACAGGCGCACAGTACGCGCACAGGAGGTACAGGCGCAGGCTCGAGAAGATGCGTGCGCACAGGAGATGCACGCGCACAGTGCGCAGGTGCAGGAGGGCTACAGCGCGCAAGAGGGCTTCAGCGCAGTGGAGGCACAAGAGGGCTACGCGCACAGCGCGCAAGCGCAGTGGTGCTCTTCGCGTAGGGGCGCAGGAGCACCGGCGCACGAGAGTGCTGGAGCGGCTACGGCGAACCCCCGGCGGTGCCGATGAGATGGAGAGAGAAGGAGAGGCCGGTGGGTGGGGTGGGGTAGGATTAGGGTTTCGAGAACTCCGGTCTAGGACCGTCGCTCTGATACCATGTTGGGAAAAATGAACAAACTGTTTATTCCATAAGCCCTAGGCTCTCTTATATAGGAGAGTAGCCTATGGGTAAATTACATAAAGCATACAACTGAAAATAAAAATAACGAAGGGATACAGGTACTACTTTATATGCGTCAACAAGAATAATGGGGACCGCTGAACAAACGATGGCAAAACATCTGCTCATCTGAAAAGAAGACCGCATCCATGTGCGTATCTGAAACTGGAGACTCGGAATCAATCGTCGAGTCTGAATGTCTGAACTGTAGAGTCTGGACAATTGGTTGGTATGGAGACTGACATCTGAATCTGAAATATGGAGCAAGACCTGTGACTCCACATATACTCCCCCATTCTCCCATACTTGTCGGAAAATGACATCGACAAAGTTGGGAGAAGACAAGATAAATAGGGGTAAAAACATGTGCATTCTCAAAAATTTTCACGTCTTATTATTTTTTATAAGCCGACATTTTTTAAATTTTTTTATAAGCCATTTCAATCTTTTTTTTTCGGCTTTTGCATTCCTTTTTTTTTTGCAATTGGCGTACGACTCTTTTTTTGTACGCGCCTTTTTTTATTTTCTTCAGCCCAAAAACCAAACTGGACCCAAACTTCACGACCTCTCTTTCTTTTCTCTGTTTATTTTAAAAAAAACATGCTCACCCCCCCCCCCTTTTATACGCAGGGCCCACAAGCCCACCCCTATTTAGAAAGGGTGTTGCGCCCTTCTGTTCTCATGTTAGGGTTCCCGGAAGGGAATCCACTTTCTGAAAGGGTGCCCCCACAATCGGGGTCTGCTGCACCCCGCCTGAGATTGCGGTGTTTGGAGCGTGCCTTCGCACGAGAAGGGAGAGAACGGCTAGGAGGGCGCCGCCTGCGCGCTTGGGGTCTACTGCTGTACGAGGAGGAGCGTCGCCTGCGATCGCCTGGTGCGGACTGGAGATGCTCTAGAGGTTCAGACGGTCGCGTTGAGATACTCTTGTCGCTTTAGGATGTTTGATTGGACTTCTCACGATGGGGTGAGCCATGCTCCGTGGGGCTTCTCTGAGGAGGAAGGGGATCACCTGGGTTCGCGTAATCGAAGGGAGGAGGATGGGCTTAACGGAGCCCCATCGGGACGGATAAACGACGCCGTGTGGAGTTGGATGGGCCTTCTCCTGCCGCCTTGTTCGATGGGACAGTTGCTGGACTGGAGCGCGTCCCGCTCAGGGTATGTTACGAGGAAGATCGGATGGAGGATCGTCTGTGATCGCTGCCGGCGTGCCTGGGTTTTCCTCGCTGCCAACGCGCGAGGCAAGTGCCTCCGCCTGAAGATGAATCGCCACATGGGATTTGTTCAACCTCAGAGAGGAAGATGCACGGTGATGCGAAGATGAGATCCTGGAGATGTCGCCTCGAGTTGCGATGGGCAGCTGCTGGAACTAGCGGGCGATGGTGCGTCTGGAACAGGAGGAAACTGGAGAGGTGTGCACTGCTGTAGAGCGCTTCCCAGGTACGTGATACAGAAGCCTGCGCAAAACGTCACCTCCAAACTGAAATTGGAACGGTGCCATCACGATAATGAATCAAGAACTAGGGTTCAGAAACCCTGGAGCGTGAATGATCTCCGAACATGATAAAAAAACTCCACTGATAATCGAATCTTGACCAGAATATGAACAAAAAAATATCTTCAAGAATATATCAAAATCGATTCTCAAACTGATTACAAAATATAATCGACGAACATGATGAAGTCCTCGAGAATCGACCCGCTCTGATACCATGTTAGAAAATAAACATACGGAAGCGTATCAGAAATAAAGATAGAAAAACTTGAACATAAGACGGGATTTTACGTGGAACCCTACTCCGTGAGGAGCGGGATGAAACCACGGGAGAAGGCCTCAAAGGGTTGTGTTTGTCTATTGACTTTTTCCATGGTTACAGGAAGTCTGGGACTCCTTATATAGCCTCCACAGAGCCTTCAAGTCCCATCACTGGATAATGTGGGAGTAAACAACTGGATGGGGTAAATGGATCCTGGAGGTATCCATTTACCCATCTACAACTCAATAGGCGCTCAACCAAATACTTCAACAGGGGTTACATATTGCATAGGCATCACATCAGTTGAGGCCGCATGAGCGGAATTACTCCACCCATGTCTTGGAGTTGGCAGCGGGTATCTTCGCCTTGAAGATCCAGCACCACTATCTTTATGGGGTGAAATTTGATATTTTCATTGATCACAAGAGCTTGAAGTACATTTTTTATCAGAAGGAGCTGACATGAACATCGCAGGTGGTTTGAGCTACTAAAGGATTATGATTGCACGATGACTTACCATCCTGATAAGGGAAATGTGGTGGCAGATGCGTTTAGCAAGAGAGATCATTCTAAAGGTGCGACAAACTGGTTATACACGTGGGATATGCTCGCAGCTTTGATTGATTGACATCCTCAGGAGAGTGCATCTATATCTACTGTCGTGCCTCCACGATTCAACAATCTTTGGGATCGCATAATAGAAGGAAAGAGGTCAGATCCTTGGATTCGAGACAGATACATGCATGCCATCAAGGATGAATTTGATGATTTTATGGTGACAGTCCATTTTGTGGAAGGTTGGTCGGGTCATTGTGCCCACCGATGAGCAGTTACGCAGAGATATTCTTGAAGAGGCACACAGTACATGATTGTATATTCATCCTGGCGGCAGAAAGATATATCGTGATCTACGTCAACATTTTTGGTGGGACGGGATGAAGCACGATGTGGCACAACATGTTAGCAGATGCATGACCTGCCAGATGGTCAAGGTTGAGCATAGGAGACCACCGGGGTTATTGCACTCTCTCCCCATTCCTTAGTGGAAGTGGGAGAGTATCTCTATTTCGCTGGATTGCCAAGGACACCAGGTGGCCATGATGCTATTTGGTTATTGTTGACAGGTTGACCAAGTCAGTCCATTTCATACCTGTCAGCGTGACCTATACTTCGTCTAGATTGGCCAGGCTATATGTGCAGAACATTATCAGGTTTCATGGTATACCACGTGAGGTGGTGTATGACAGAGACTCGAGGTTTACATCACACTACTAGCATCAGTTCATGTCAGCACTATAGACAGAGCTGAAGATGAATTCTACATACCATCCGCAGACCGATGGACAGAGTGAGCGCACCATCAGACACTTGAGGACTTGTTACGTGCATGCATTTTGGAGTGGAAATAGTCCTGGAAGGACCACCTGCCATTGGTAGAGTTCATGTACAACAACAACCATCATTCCAGTATCGGCATGGCACCATTCGAAGCCCTATATGGGCGGAGATGTCTCACGCCTCTCAGTTAGCGTAAGGTAGGTGATTACGCTCTTTACTCTGTAGATCTATTAGAGGAGACTGCGAGGGTTATTGACCTTGTAAGGCGGAAGCTTCTGACAGCATAGATCCACCAGAAGAGCTATGCAGACCGTCGAAGAAGAGACTTGGAGTTAAAGGTAATATGATCATCTTATTTTAATCCATTTCAATATGACTTTATAAAGATTTAACTCAATCTTCCATGTTGATGAAATTCCTTAAATACAGGTAGGAGATTGGGTGTTCCTACGAGTATCTCCTATGAACGGAGTACAAAGATTTGGTGTTTGTGGTAAGTTGGCGGCATGATATGTTAGACCATTTGAAATTATTGCTCGTGTAGCGAAGGTGGCTTATCGAGTAGTCCTTCCTCCACATCTATCAGCCATTCACGATATCTTTCACATATCCAACCTGAGGAAGTTTGTGCACGACCCTCGACAAGTCATCAGGTACGAGAATCTTGATGTGGAGCCCGACTTGACATATGAGGAGAGGTCAGTACAGATACTTGACAGTGCTGTGAAGAAGCTTCGCAGCAAAGAGAACCCCCTAGTCAAGGTGCTATGGCACCGACATAGTGTCGAAGAGGCAATATGGAAGACCGAAGCAGACTTGCAGGCACGATACCCGCAACTCTTCTCAGGTAATAATCAAAACAAGCCCATTTAATTATATACATATTGAACGAATATGACTTGTTTTTCCTTTGAGGTTTTTATGAGCTCAAAACCCTTTGAGGTTTTTATGGCAACATGAAACTAAGATAAAACGCAAAGTGACATTGACCCATGTCTCGAGGATGAGACATCCTTTGAGGTTTTTATATTTGTGACATCCAGATCTGAGTAACCCGAACTTGACCCGATCAGGGTCCATATGATACGATAAAACTACCGATCAATATTAATTGATCTAAATCGATAAACAGATCGTAAATCAAATGTCATTTGAGATCAGTCAATCAAAAAACGATCGCCTCATGAAGCGTGCCATAAGAAAAGTCGCGACACAATTTGAAATCGTAAAAATAAATTGAGACCATCAGAAAATTCGTCTCGATGAAATAAGACCAACGAAATTGATCGTTCGTCGATCGGAGGTCGTTTGACAATTTAAATCACAAAATTTAATCGCAATTCAAGACGTATATCGACAATCTCCGAATTCTTCTCAGGTCAGAAGTATACGAATATTATACTCATTTTGATCGGTATTTTGAGACTGTCAAATTAAGCTATTATACATCAGAATTCAAGACTTGAGGTGTGAATACAGTCGACTTTGGCATTTCAAATAAAAAAGAGAAAATGGTTAAAAAATAAATTAATTCAAATTTTCTGCCGTACAGAACAGACAATACCCATTTGGCCCCAAAAATCCCTTACACTTGGCCCAATTTCCTCCTCCACGTGTCAAATAACAAAGCACATGCTTCCCTTATTTATACCTCCTAAATCCCCTTTTTTTCTCTCTAAATTCATCTCCATCTTCTCCTAACGAAGGGAGCCTTCAACCCTATTTTTTCCAGCAGCCGTTCTTTCTGCCCTTCTCATTTGGAGGTTACGTCCATTACTCTTGGAAGCTCCTGCTGGGCTTCCCCTTGTTTCAGCTACAACTGCTTGAGAAGCGGTTGTTCTGCTACTTCCTAGCAGCCAGAAGACCCCCTGGAGAGCCTCAAATCTGTTGCTCCAGGCAGCAACTGCTGCTACAAACTTGCAACCAAAGGTAGCTGCTCTTGGAGCATGTTGTGTTGCTCCATTGAAGCGTCCAATTGCTGCCAAGAAGCTCAAAAAGGGGGTTGTTTTCAAGCTATTGTTGCCTACTTTGTTGCATGCAAAATCAAACTATTTGATCTCCAAATTTGGAGATCCAAAGGTACAATTCTTCCCCTCCTCTTGCTTCCATCTATGTGATTCTAAAATCTAATTCAAGACCTATTTCTTAAGCTCCTGGATTCCAAATTAAAAGTTAAAATTTTAATGAATTTGCATGCAAATTACTCATGCACAGTCTGATTTCAAGCCACATTTTAGCACTGGTTTCCAAATCTTAATATGTATGGAAATGCATGTAAGATATGATTCTTAGTTTGCTTGCTGTTGAAAATTTTAGTTTTTTTTAAATAGAATCAAGGCGCACTTAAACTACTTAGGAGCTACATAACTATCACTAGGTTTAATTTCAGACCTGCACAGGACAACCCATAATGAGTTGGATTTATGACGGGTTAAGGGATATGAAAAGAACCTGGTATCATGGATTTTCTGTTGATAAGAATGTTATTCAGATCCAAATTTATGGCCTCTTCATTGTAAATTGGCTGTCTCAACTGTCAGGAACCATTTTTTTAGGCTCAAAAGAGGGGGAGACACTCGACGGTGTTCACCCCAATATATTAAAAGACGAAAAAAGTATTTACAGAGAACAGAGAAGTTGAACTAGAACCAAACCCTATAGGGAATCTACAAGAAGGAGCCCTCAAATCACGACAATGGACTACCCCTGGGACCAATCCTCCAGAAGACGCTTAGCACGCAGAATGATATTCTCCCTGTAGAACCGTTGTGCCGCAAATATTGCCTCGTTCCTCCCGAGCCAAATGCTCCACAGCCGTGCGATCGGATCAAGAATGAGCTTCCTTTCCCTACCTCCTGAGTTAATCAAGCTCTCGCACAATGCAGGAAAGGAAGCGGCGTTAACCCAAGGAAGATCATCCCAAAGAGTGCGAACAGGGCCGCATTCGAAAAATAGATGAGAAATTGATTCCCGCTCCGCATCACAGAGACCGCACTGCTGACCAACATTCGGAAAAATAGTTGCGCACCGATCACGAGTCATAAGTCGTCCACGACGAATAAGCCATAAGAATATCCCAATGCGCTCCGGAAGTTTGAGGCCCCACAAGAATCTACAGTCACGCACCAAGATATCTCCTCGGCAGTAATGGCAGGAGCGAGAGCGGAATACGCCTTACGCATAGAGAAAGATCCTTCCTTCCAGGCCCAGTGGTCACGCGCGACGTTCGGACGAGGAGCATCGACAAGCAGAGCCAGTAACGATAGAAGATCATCCAACCTGTGCTCCGAAAGGGCCGGAGCAATGATGGGGCTCCAGCATCCGTTCTCCCAGCATGAGGCCACAGACGCCTCCTTATCCTCCACCAAAGCAAAAAGACGCGGGAACAATATGTTAAAAGCACCCCTTCCGGACCAGTCCTCAGTCCAGAAGCGAAAGGATCTCCCGTTGCCCAACACGGGCTTAAAGAAAGAGTGTTTTTGCGTAAAAACTGTCACTCCACGCCAGAATGGAGAGAGGCGACAAAGCGAGTTGCCCCTAAAGCCGGCAAGCAAGTCCGCACCCAGCAATTCCCTAAGGACATTAATCATAAAGTTGTCCTCATTCCCCCATACTCGAGAAGCCCACTTAAGCAAAAGAGCTTCGTTAACCAAATCCAGTTGCCTGACCCCCAAGCCCCCCAATCTCTTGGGCCGAGACACAACCTCCCACCCCATGAGGTGAATCCCCCTTCTCCCATCCCCATTGCATCCCCAGAGGAAACCACGCATACACCTCTCCAATCGCAAGCGAATCCCCTTGGGCATACCACGGACCGAGAAAAAATAAATAGGAATATATGAAAGCACCGCTTTTAAAAGTACCAGCCGGCCACCTCTGGACAACAGTGCCGCACGCCACCCCGCGAGGCGGGCCTCCATCTTCTCCACCACCACTTTCCAGTTGCGAAGGCGAGTACGGCCGACAGCGAGAGGAAGGCCAAGATAGTCAAACGGGAGAGACGAGGGGTTAGACCCCAGGAGCTGAGCGCAATCCAGAACCTCTGCATTCGTCATGCCGAAAGGAACCACTTTAGACTTCGACGCATTAATCACCAAACCCGAAGCCTTGCTGAATAGTTGCACGGTAGTGGCCATACCGGACACCGCATCGGGCCCCCCTTCAATAAAGCATAATGTGTCGTCAGCGAACTGAATAGAAGGGACATGCAAGCCCCCAATATAACAACCCCGAGTCAAGCCCGCCTCGGCCACGCCGTGAATCATACGCGAGAGGACATCAGCCGCCAACACAAAAAGAAGAGGTGCGAGAGGACACCCCTGCCGCACCCCCCTCCTCGGCTGGAAGAAACCCCCCACAGGGCAACCGTTCAGCAAAATAGATAGTGAGGCGGTGGATACACATCGCCGCATCCAAGAAATCCACGTCGCAGGAAAGCCCCTCCTCCTCACGACAGACCACAGAATCGCCAGTCAAGGCAATCATAAGCCTTGGCAAAATCAATCTTCCAAAGGATCCCCTTAGCATTGGACCTCCGCCACGCCGCAATGAGCTCCGAGGCCACAGCGAAACAATCAGAGATATGCCTGCCACGGATAAAGGCCGCCTGCGTAGGCGAGATAAGCGACGTCAGGAGGGGGGCCAGACGCCTGGCCAATACCTTAGCGATAATTAAATAAATCCCATTAGAGATAGAGATCGGTCGGAAGTCCTCAAAGCGGTTAGCCGGATGAGCCTTGGGGATCAACACAATAAGAGCCTTATTAATCTTGTCGAACCCACGATTGGTGGTGTAGAAATCGTGAGCAACCGCCAATACATCTCCAACCATCAAGTCCCAAAAGTCGCGGTAGAAAGCCACAGAGAACCCATCAGGTCCCGGCGAGGCTTCGTCATTAAGGTCCCACACCGCGTCTTTAAGCTCTGCCATAGAGAAAGGCCTGATCAAGGATGAGGAATCGGATTCAGATATAGAAGGAGCCCCCCGCCCCAACCATCGCCAGCGGCGAGGCGACCTGCACGCAAAGGTGTTCTTGAAATGGCCCACCAAGGCATCGCCCACCTCCTTTTCGCCAGATATGAGGTCGCCATTAACCAGGATAGAGCGGATGGAATTGAATCGACGCCTACCGCTAGCCACCCGGTGAAAGTAAGCGGTATTAGCGTCCCCCTCCTTTATCCATCTCAATCTAGAACGCTGTCGCCATTCGATAGATCGCTTTTTGTCCTCCATTTTGACAACATCTAAGGCGGTTGCGCGCTCCAGAAGTTCCTCTAACGTCAAATCGCGTGCGTTCTCCATGCGATCCAGCCGCACAATAGTATCCTCCGCCGCCTTCCTCGCCGCCACATGGGCAAGGCGCGAATCCTTCTTGAATGTGGCCAACCGCCTATGCAGCGATGCTAATTTGAGATCCAAACGACAAGCAGCCGAGCCCTCAAAGGAGACCTGCGACTAGTGGTCCCTGACCAAGTCTTTAATCCTGGCTCCAAAAGCGAGTTCGTCGAGGGCGAGGGCGAAGCGATGGAGCGGCGACCTAAGACTCTCTTGAAAGTCGGAAGGGGGGGTGATGGAGCGACCTATGACTCTCTTGAAAGTCGGAAGGGGGTGATGGAGCGGCGACCTAAGACTCTCTAGCGTGCGAAGGGCGAGGGCGAAGCGAGTTCGTCGAGGGTGAGGGCGAGCTACTGGGGGGATGAGAAGCGGGGTGGTGCCGATCCTTCGGTGCCTGATGAGGGTGAGAAGCGGGTGGTAGGGTCTGGCGCGAAGCGGACCAGCGGGGAGGTGGGCGCGGAGCGGAACGCAGGGGAAGGAGGATGGATGAAGGTTTCGCATAAGAAGTTGGGGAAGAGGTTTTTAGGTGTGGCGTGCATGGTCATCTGGCGTCCTCTTGTCGTCTGCCTCCGCGATGCTATGCATGCGGAGGCGTGGGCCATCGCATGATCTCATGCAGAGGTGTTGGGAGTTCTCGTGCCTTCTCTGCGAGTTCGAAGCGGGTTCGATCGCATGCGCATGGGGTGCATGGAAGCCTTGGTGTCAACTTCGGCGGCGGAGGTTCGCGTTCCTTTGCTGAGGTGGTGTGTGTTGGAGCAGTCGTGGGGGTGGGTGACGATGTGGAGGAAGGTTCCGCTTCGTTGATCGGTCGGAGTAGTGGGACGCTTGGTGGGGAGCATACGCATGGGGAGGAGGAG
The DNA here is from genome assembly GCA_037367405.1 of Ottelia alismoides. Lineage (NCBI taxonomy): Eukaryota > Viridiplantae > Streptophyta > Magnoliopsida > Alismatales > Hydrocharitaceae > Ottelia > Ottelia alismoides. The sequence continues at coordinate 33,107 of JAZKJV010009654.1, read as the reverse complement.
CATGGGGTGGCGATTGGTGGGGTGTAGGTCCAGGTGGGGAGCTTTCGTGTAGCTGGTGGCTCCCTTGCAGTGGTGGGGGTCCTGCAGTGGCTCGGAACGTCTTGGGATTTGATCCACACTATCACTTTGGAGCTCTTGGGGCCTCTCTTCGGTGGGGATTTCGTGGTTCTCGACTCCGCCCGCTGCTGCGTGCGCGGCCTTTCCCCGGAGCAGCGGGAAAGGCTCCTTTCTCTTGGCGGTGATGGCGATGTGGTGTAGAGGTGCTTCAGGGTCGCCGACGATGCGTCTTTTGCTTCGGAGGTTTGTGTGGTGGAAGTGCGGGGAGTCCCTTTCCTCTCTCGGACGGTCGCGGCGCTCTCGCGGGTCGTCGGAGCCTGGGGGGTTGTCGTGGCTGTTCTTGACGACGGATTGTCTCCGGGTGCCGATTGGACGTGTACTAAAATTCTGCTGGAATGCTCTTCCTCCTTCCTAGCCACGGTGGTTGATAAGATTCTATTCGAGACCTTGAAGATCGGACACTGGACGTTCAAGTTGGAGTTCTTCTTTCTTTCGCCCACGGCGGCGAGGGCGGCGACGGCGGCAGCGTCATCGTCTCTGGCGACGGCTGTTATTGTCAGTGCTCAGACCTCGGGCGTGGGGGTGGACGGTTCGTCTCCTGCAGGCCACGCGTCAACTAGCGGAGGGGTTGACGGTTCGTCTCCTGGATGCCACGTGTCAATGTATGGAGGGGTTTACGAGGGGTCGCCTGCTATGTGTATCCCTTCTGCCCCGATTCTGCTCGATTCTCGGAAGACGCGTACAGATCTTGACTGGCGCGATATCTTTGCCTTGGGCTCTCTCGAGGTCGATTCTCAATTGCTGCAACCGCCACCTCTGTCGACTATCTCCAAGCACGTTTCTATATCGGGGCACGTGAGCAATCATTCTAAGTTCTCCCATATCGGATCAGTGCGATTCGGGTCTTGGATGCGGGTTCCAGCAGATCCGCTGGTGCTATCGGATCCCCCTGCGGCTCTCCCCCTGGGGCCCGATGGGTCGGCGGGGTTGTCTAGGCGGATCCTTTTCGAGGAACTCGACGCCTCGGTTGTGATGGCTCAGACTCCCTTACCTCCCCCGGCTTGGACCTCTCCGACTATTTCGGTGCTTCGCGACGCTGAGGAATTTCCGCTCGATGATCCCCTGGGGGTCGAGGTTATTACATGGGTAGGGGGTGCCCCCTATGCAGCAGAAGCCACTTCCTCTTCAAGATTCGGCAAAAGCTACAGTAGGCGAACTCATTCTCGCCTTGGTGCTCCTATGGTTTCTTCGTACGCGACGCTGCGAGACTCGGTGGCGGAGGCGGCTGGCCTCGCTCCTATTGAGGGACGCTCCCTTGGTTCTTAATGAAGGTTCTGTCATGGAACGTTAGGGGACTTGGGGATCCGGACAAGAGGCGCGCCTTGGGCTTGCGTTTCTCCGAGTGGGAGTGCGATGTTGTCTTTATTCAAGAATCGAAGCTTGCGGGTGTCGATGAATCCTTGTGGAGATCTTTCGGTGCTAATGCTGTGGACGACTTTCGATCTGTTGATGCCATCGGGGCTTCGGGTGGCATTATTCTGGCCTGGCGTTCGGGGATGTTCAATTTTTCGTCCGTGCGTGTGGGAAGGCACTCGTTGACTGTGGTATTGTCTCGCATTGACTCGAATGTTTCTATTGCCTTCTCGGCTATCTATGCTCCTACTTGCCACTTGCTGCGGAGGGAACTTTGGGAGGAATTGAGGGAGATGGCCTCTGAATTTGCGGAGATTCCATGGCTATTGGGAGGTGACTTCAATGTTACTGCCCTCTCTTCGGATCGCCCGCGTGGCCGCGGGGGGAGGGATCCTGGATCTGATGACTTTATCGCCTTCATTTCGGATTTGGCCTTGGAGGGGCTGGTGCCCACGGATATGTCCTATACTTGGCGCAACAACGCTTCTCGTTCGAGAATTGACAGGTTCTTGGCAAATGGTAAGATCATGGAACTTTTTTCGTTGTGCTGGGTGGCTTCTCGCCGCGCTCTTTTTCGGATCATCACCCAATCATTTGGGAGTCTGGGGAAAAGCTTCATCCTCGGAGGCTCTTCCGCTACGAACGCTGTCAGGAACCATATTGCACCTTGTTTTAGTTGGAATTTGATACATGATTCTCTTATTATGCTTAGAACTGAGGGTTGCAAACCTGCAATCAGGTTTTCCACCGACAACAGCAGGCTCAGTGGTAATACCCTACATTTCACTATGTGGATGATGCCATCGGTTGTAATGTCCTCACAACTTGGGTAGAAAAAGTCTACTACTCCATTAGTTTTGGACTTGACAACTTTGGGATATAATGAATTCAAAATTTTTAGCCACGTTAATGAGTTCCTTATGTAAGAACTACATCCTGAAATGTTGCCTGAGCACCAGTTATTCCAGAATTTATGTTTTAAAGGGTGAAACATTTGGGAATTTAACATGCATTTGTGCCTAAATTTCAAACCAAGCCTTAGGCACCAGAATCCATGTTTTAGAAGATGAAAATTTAAGAATTTTGCATGAATTTGAACTTAGTTATAGACCAAATCAATAGCTTCAGAATTCATACTTTTAAAAATAAAAATATTAGGGATTTTGCAGGAATTAACTTCTAATTTTCATATCAATGACTAGGTCAGTGATCTCAAGTTTTAAAAGTTGAGAATTGAGGGTTCTTACATGAATTGAATTCTAAATCCAGATCAATTATTAGTCTCCAAGTCTCATGACTTTAAAGAAGATATTTAAATACAAATATTAGAATATTGATTTCCTCCTCTTAAGGAGCCAACAAATGGTTGACCTATTTAGAGCTATTATCCAATGATAGCATTAGGGTGTCAATGTCTAGGAGTTCATATATTCTTAAATAAATAATTTATATATAATTGAACCAATCCATGATTTCCTGATATCATTATGACTAATAATCTGCATCAATTAGTTCATAAGTAAAATCTACCAATTATATATCATTAGTATGATAAAATACCTAGATCTGTAAAGTTGACTATAGAAGAGATTGAGAAAGGATGAAGTAGACAAATAAGTGAATCAAATGGTGAATCGGTGATATCAATAAGATCGTTGACGAAAAGACATTGATCTGTACAGCCAACCACAGAAAGGATTGAGAAATAAATGAGTAATCAAACAGTCATGGTGACCCTTATACCTGACCATGTGAGGGTGTGGTGACCCTCAGCTGGGCGGGAGATAGGAAGCTCACTTCGACAGCGGCCGCTTAGTGTACGGGTCTAGGATCCCAGTCCTTTTTACGTGAGCTCGCAGTATTTTTACTCTTCGTTGGGATCCAGGTTTTTGACCAGTTCTGCTGACCTTGTTTCTGTAGGGTGCCTAGGCAGGAGGACCCTTGGTTTTGATTTTTCGTGCTCAGTTTGTCGTAACAATCGGGTCATTTCTTGAGTGACTTACTCCGAAAAGTCTCTCCCACCCATATCAGGGGCGTAGTTTGGGAGTGTGCCTAGCCCTCTCCTTGACTGCACTTCCATTGGTAGGGCGAGACGGAAGAGTCTCTTAGGAGGCTTCCTCACCGCTTAAATTTTTTGTTATTGTTCCACCAGTAAGTCCTTGCGAAGAAAAGATCGTTGACAGCTGAAGTTGGAGTTGATTATAGTTGAGTTTGGCTACAGTTGAGTTTAGTTACTATTGAGAGTTGGCTGCAGTTGAGTTTAGTTATTGTTAGAGTATTTGGAGCATGAGATCTGCAGATGGCGGCGACGAGATCTGAGAGCCGCCTTTGAGCGGAGTTCGCACTGCCTGGGCGGCACATACAGGAGTTCGTGGCACTGGGGCCAACTGATACGCATCAGATGCGCCGCCAATGGAGAATCGCCGTCATGGCATGCCTCTAACTGCGCGCAGAAGGATCGTGGCCAACAAAAATAGGGTTTTCTTGGAAACCCTAGAATCTCTCGAAATGAACCCATCTTGAACAATACAAATAATCCTTTAAAACCAAACGAATCTCGAACAAGATAAAGAATACTCAATAACAAATCCTCGAGAATCGACCTGCTCTGATACCATGTTAGAAAATCGGCATGCGGAAGCGAACATGGAAAAAGATAAAGAAATATAAAGAAGACGGGATTTTTACGTGGAACCCTACTCCGTGAGGAGCGGGATGAAACCACGGGAGAAGCCCTCTAAGGGGCGGATATTCTATTGAACTTTCTCATCTGTTACAGGAGGCCTGGGGCTCCTTATATAGCTTCCACAGGACCTCCAAGTCCCACCACTAGGCGGTATGGGACTAAACTCAGTGGTGGGGTAAATGGATCTTGGAGGGATCCATTTACCCACCTATTACATAAGTGACGCATACTCCAAATACTCCATTGGCGGCGTATCTGATGCGTATCAGTTGGCCCCAGTGCCACGAACTCCTGTATGTGCCGCCCAGGCAGTGCGAACTCCGCTCAAAGGCGGCTCTCAGATCTCGTCGCCGCCATCTGCAGATCTCATGCTCCAGACAATATCTCTGTGGCTTCCAGGCAGAGGCACGTCGTTCCCAGGTGACAGTACTGACCCTTGCTTCCAGAGGCGCAGCCGCATCCAGCACCGATCACGCTCACCCCCAGGCGCAGCAAGGCGGCATCCCCAGAACCCTAGCCGCATCAGCCCGGCGACTCCAGGCGATCCAGAAGCACAGGCGGGCGCGAGCGATTTCCTGAGCTCCTCTCCAACAGATCGCGCGTCGAGCAGGCGCGAAACCCATCGCGCGTCGTGCAGCAGACCTCCGCGCATCTCCTCGCGCAAAGCGCGCGCGCCGGCGGCAAACTCCAACAGATGCAAGCGCGCAGGCGGTGCCTTGTTCTCCCCAGGCAGTGCCGCCCTTGATCTCCGCTCCAAGCGCTGGCGGCGCCGCAACCTTCGCGAGATCTTCCAGAGAGGCTGCATCCCGCGGCGCGGCAACCCTCGGTGCACGAGAGCAGGCGACACCCCTCTCCCCACAGGGCGGCGGCGTTTCTCCAAGGGGATCCCATCGTGGAACCCTAACGGGGGAAGCCTGCTTTTTATAAAAAAAAAAGAAGGGGAAATATTTGGTTACGAAACCCAGGGGGGTTGCTTACTATTAAAGTCCTGTAAGTGGACCCATATGGGCCATATCATTAAAAAAAAGAGAGAGAGAGGTAGGTGAAGAAAAAAAAGAAGGAAGTGATTTGGCCCAAGTGAGTCGTGAAAAAAAAAAGTGAGAAGAGGCCCAGATGGTGATTAAAAAAAATGAAGAGAGCGGCCTACGGTAAAAAAAAATTGAAGTTGTTTTGTAGACCCAAATGGGCCAAAGTTAAAAAAATGGTAAAAGAGGCGCGTACATTTGAAAAGTCGTACGCATAGTATAAAAAAAACGAAAGAGGCGCGTACAAAGAAAAGCCGTACGAATTTTTTTAAAAAAAATGTGGTTAAAAAAAATAGCGAAAAGCCGAAAAAAAAATCATTATCGGCTAAGTGATGTTTTATTCATCTCCATGTTTATGTAGTATCTTATCTTCTCCCAACGTGGTCAACAATGTCATTCAGACCAGTATGGGAGAAAGGGGGAGTATATGTAGAGTCACAGGTCTTGTTCTAAGATTCAGATATCAGATTTTGCAGACCAGTCAGATATTCAGACTCTACAAATTTCAGATTCAGACTCGACGATGACGCATGCCAATCATTTATCATTCTTGTTGGTCGGTCAGAGCTTTCATGTGAGCCATAGGGACTCCAGAGCAGAGGACTATTCCCTATGCCATTAAGGGCAAGGGTTTTCATGCGGTATCATAGGGACTCCACAGTAGAGTACCATTCTCTGAGCCAGATAGACACTCCAACCCCGTTCGTCCTCCTCACATGCACGCCATGAGAAGCAACGTCCTCGACTGCAGCAGTTGTGCGCGTTGGATTGATATTGTCTGTAGTGCCATGTATTGTGAGTTGAGTTTCTTTTTGTTTGTCCAAGCTGAGCATTGCATGCTCCAGCTTGAGGGGGAGTGTTAGAGTATTTGGAGCATGCGTCACTTATGTAATAGGTGGGTAAATGGATCCCTCCAAGATCCATTTTCCCCACCACTGAGTTTAGTCCCATACCGCCTAGTGGTGGGACTTGGAGGTCCTGTGGAAGCTATATTAGGAGCCCCAGGCCTCCTATAACAGATGAGAAAGTTCAATAGAATATCCGCCCCTTAGAGGACTTCTCCCGTGGTTTCATCCCGCTCCTCATGGAGTAGGGTTCCACGTAAAAATCCCGTCTTCTTTATATTTCTTTATCTTTTTCCATGTTCGCTTCCGCATGTCGATTTTCTAACAGTCATAGTTAACTTGGTACTGTTATTGAGATTATTTATTGTTCCACTAGTAGGTCTGGCAAAGAAAAGATCGTGAGATAGAAATCATCAATCATCGATATTTAATCGGAATTTAGAATTACTATTACGGATGTTAGGAAAAGCTAGTAGATGTATTGGGAACTTAGTTAGGATGTATTATAGTTCACCACATGCCTACTAAGGCACCCCAACCCTAAGGTATTCTCCACGTCCTAGAGTCAGTGTGAGGTCACAGTTCAACCAAGAGCATAGACTATCCACTGGGCTTGAGAATTAGACAAAAAATAAAATATTGGATCAGAGTCTCATCATCCATCAACAAAAGTTATAAGTGATATGATAACCTATATATGGATCATATAATCAATTAATGAAAATGTTATATATGTAAAGTTAAGGGGTGATGGGGGAACATGAGTTTCACATACATAACAGTTTGAAAACCAATTTCCATGCAAGTAGATTATTAAATTTAAATTATCAATACCTATCTACTTGCTTTCTTTTAAAACCGTTGAATTGCCTGTTATTTTTAGTAAGCTAGATTGTATTCAACATTTGTTGACATTCTTTTCTCCCTAACATGTATGGCAGGCAAGGCGCCTGCATCACAATAGATTGACAGCTGGACATTGAGCTTATGCAATTTCTGTTACAGTACACATGTTATAGATTTTGTATAGGATAATATAAATGCTTTTCTTTCTCTTTTATATTTTGGGATAAAAATGTATTTAGCCTTCTCCCACTATAAGTAGGATCGGCTACATGGATTCTTGCAAATTGTCAATTTCTTTTGTTACATGTAAATGTTTATGAAAATTAATGCAATGTGAATTGGTGATATTTGTTAATTCTGTGGTTGTTTACATTATTGTGAATGTCATTTAAAACGCGAAAAATTTTCCCTCATTTTTGTTAACCTAATGCGACTGATATCAAAAATAATACTGTGAATGTTCTGTAAACGGGTAACCCAGATCCGCAGGTCTCACAAAGGGACCTGAAGAGTTGGGATAATTAAGTTGTACAAAACTCCACGACATTATTAGAGCGAACATATTTAATCTTAGAAGAAAAAATATTCTTTATTTCATGAATATAAGATTGAATGGCATACCCAGCATCTGACTTGTTTTTCAAAAAAATGGCCCATGGCAGTCTAGAGTAATCATCAACATGAGACAGTTACAAGATAAAACATGTGCCCCTGATGGTCGAAAAATGATTGGGACTCCATATACCAAAATGTACCAACTTTAATAAATAACTACTTCTAGGACTTTGATGTACAGGATAACTAGAATGGTGGTGCTTCAAGTTGGCAAGCTTTGCACTGAAAAGTAGACCGAGACAGAGTCTGAGGGAGGACTTTATACAACTTTTGCGAAGGAAGGTTACCGAATTAAAGATGCCATATGTAGGGGGAGAACAAACCAGTGGGAATGGAAGAAGCACAAGCATGCGGAGACTAGATCAGTATGTAGTGACCCCTTTGCTCACGACTACATCTAATCATACTGCCCGTGAGTATATCCTGAAACATCGAAGAAGAAGGGTCAAATAGCACGACAATGCAGATTATTGGTGATTTGACTAATAGATAGTAAATTCATTAAAAAATCAGGAGCACGAAAAATATTCTGCAAGTACATGGATTATGTCATCCGAATCTCTCCTTGTCATGTAATGGGAGAATGTGTCCCATCAGCAATAACAACTGATCTTCTAGAATGAACTGTGTTGTGAGAAAATAATGAATTGCTTATTCATGAGGCCTTAAGGTTCTCTTATATAGAGAAGAAACCTGATGGGCAAATTACATAAAGAAGACGGGAAAAAAAGAGAATACATAAAAGAAACAAAAAATAACTAATGTCTCAGTATTCCCCCTCAAGTGGGAGCGTAGATATAACTCATATTCAGCAAATCATGCTCAGCTTCGAACATTTTTGGAATGACCCTCTGGTTAGGACCTTGATGAACACATATGTTGTCTGATATTTGGAATGATGTTGCGCTTACTTTCTTTTTTTTTTACTAGGAGTAAAGGTAATGTAACATAGTAATCTGTGTTGCCGTAGATTGGCTTCTTATTATGTTATGGGAATTGGGTCATTCTATTTGCATAATATACCCTGAAGATTTGATCTGCTCAGCCGTCCTAGACGTGCAGTATTTCCTAAAAAACAAGTGTTCTATTATGCTGAAGAAGTGTCTTCTTTCCATTAACGGCCCTACGGTCAGTGGATTTTAAAGAAGATTCCAACATAGCATATTGCATCAAGGACTTCGGTTCTAAAATTACTAAAATTTCCAGACACTACGATCTTGGAGTTGATAAAATAGGATGTAAATCCGATGTCTTTGAAAGTAATTTGACTTTTTACACTAAGAAAGGTAAGCATGCAAGGTGACGCCTCTGTTAGCTGCTTTCTTACATAACTAGTTGTCTTCTATTTTATTTATTTTTTCACATTTCACTTCACATGTACTTATTGTGGCCGAATGTCATTTTATTGCATTTTTTGGTTACTAAGCATACAATTTTTTACTTTCCATTGCTGTCATGTTTTGTTCTGACCTTTGAACCCCTTACAAAAGAGACTATTTTGATTCCAGTTGTGAATTAACCTCCATGAATTTAAACAGCTACCTTCTTCCTGCATCAAGCGGGCGGCTTTCATGGCTTCAAAGTTAGAGATGGAATTAAAAAGGCACACAAGAGTGCATTTAGCAGAAATACATCAGGTTTTTGACAATGATCAGGAGAATGGTCCGGACAAGTTTAAAGATAGTTTTATGAAGTTGTTCATTCTTTTACGTAATGCTACAATGGATGTGGATTGCTCAAATGCCTTACGGGTCCTGATGGAGGCTCAAGATCTTGCGCAAGCTCTGTCAAGAAAGGTAAAACGCTCTCATTTTCTTTGCCCTCCAAGTTGCACGATATGTATGTTTCTACCTTGGAGAAAGGTAGGGGGAAAAGTTGCTTGCTATTATGTTTCTGCTGGGGGTTTCGAAAAGTTAAAATAGGTAATTGAATCTGTCCATAATTAACTTTATGTTAGAGTAATTATGTTATTTGTTCTTTTTATTGTCCTTTTCTGTAATTTACCCATAGAGCTTTTCTCCTATATAAGAGAGCTCTAGGGTTAGATGAAAGTTAATCTTGCTAATTCCCTTTCAACATGGTATCAGAGCGACGGTCCTAGGCCGGAGTTCTTGAAACCCTAACACTAGCCCTACCCCACCTGCTGCCCCTTTCTCTCTCTCTCTCTCTCTCTCTCTCTCTCTCTCTCTCTCGATCAAGGTCGGCGCCGCCCCTTGGCTGGGAAGCTTCTCCAGCCGTGTGCAGGCCTGTGCGCGAGACGTCCTCAAGGAGGGAAGCGCCTTCGTGCTGCAGCCCTAGGTCGGGAGTGCCCTCGTCGATCTCGCATCGTGCAGAAGCCCTAGGTCGGAGGGCCTTCGTCGTTCTCGTGCGCGGGGTGCGTGCACATCGATCATCCCATTGTGCGCACCCCTGACGCAAGACCAGTCCAGCGCCTTCACCGACCTAGTGCGCAGGGTGCATGCACATCGCACATCTCATAGTGCGCATCCCTGTGCAAGAACGTGCACTGCCTAGTGACGCTATATGCACCACTATGCATTCCAGTGCACTGCCTGTATGCGTGTGCAAGTTCGTGCACGTGCAACCCTGTGCAACCGTGTGCACCCTAGTGCATATATGTCAGACGTAGTGTGCCACCCCATGGTGCGTGCACGCTAGCCACGAGTCGTGATTTGAAGGGCGGTGTCGTGTGAGTCTACGGACACGGCGGCCCTCATCTATGTACACGTAGACATTCTAGTCTAGTCATGTAACCCCAGTTGCAGGATACTGTTGTCATCATGTCTGACAACAAGGTAGATCTTCTGTCTCTGGGTCCCTTCAAAGGTCCTGCACCCGTTGTGAAGATGGATGGTACGAACTATGAACTGTGGGTCATGTAGTTCATGAGTCTAATGCAATGCAATGGCAAGAAACATATCCTCACACAAGAGGAACCTGTTGAGAAGACTGGGGTTAACGCCTCATGGGAGGCTGATGATGCTTATGCGCGTGTTTGGCTATCCGGTACTGTGTCTATGGAGATAGCCAATGACATTCTGAGCCAACCCACTGCAAAGGCTATGTGGGATATTATGGCAGCCACATATTCTCCAGCCAAGAACGAGTCCAATATCTTACAACTTCAGCATGATATCTTTACATCGAAGCAGAATGGGCGTCCTCTTCATACCATGTACACATCTCTGAGGGGTATGTTTGAGAAACTACATGGGTACATCCCATTGACAGCCACACCGGAGCAGCTCAAGGCATACAGGGACTCGGTAATGACTGGAGTGTTTCTAGCAGCCCTTGATCCGGAGTATGATGCCGCCAGAGCACAGATTCTTACAGATGCCACCATACCACCTATGGAGGAGGCATATCGCAGGTTGAGTAGACTCTCCATATCTCATGGTGGAGTTCAGACACCATCAGCCATGGCAACATCTCGTGGCAGAGGAGGCTATTCACATTTTCGAGGTAGAGGTGGTCGTGGCCGAGGAGGAGGAGGTAGCAGACCTCCTAGACAGTCGTGCACCTACTGTCGCAGGACTGGACACACTGAGGAAACATGCTATTCCAAGCATGGGTTCCCTACTACTACGGCACGGATGGCAGAGCAGGCTCAGCAGGAAGGGGGTCGTTCCCTTGCCCCAGATCAGAGGTTTGAGGAGCTAGTGGCGAGACTTCGGGAGATTATGCCTGGCCAGGGACCAGCTGGTACTTCAGGATCTTCAGAGATAGCCGGCTCAGCATCAGCATCCTCTTCAGGTACAACGTATGCACTTACTAGTTGTTACAGAGCTGATCTATCAGAATGGATTATGGACTCAGGAGCATCTCACCATTTATGTGGTGACAAAAAGCAATTGGATGATTTTATTGCGACTCAGACAGGACGCTCCGTGGTAATTGCTGACGGAACACATTCTCACATTACTGGTCAGGGGGAGGTGCAATTGACCCCTGGGATACGACTTCAGAACACTCTTTATGCTCCTGATTTTTCCATGAATCTACTATCCATTAGTCAAATCACTAAAGATTTACATTGTCGTGCCATATTTGACCCATCTGCTCTTGTGCTTCAGGACATCCTAACGGGCAGAGTGATTGGAACTGGCTGTGAGCAAGGGGGTCTTTATAGACTGGTGCAATCTCCTTATGCTGGTGTCTCTTCTATGAGGGCTGGATCAGTGTCACCCTACACTTGGCATCTTCGATTTGGTCATCTTCCGTTGCAAAAGATGGTCCATATTCTTCCACAGATTTCTCCCAAATCTAATTTTCAGTGTGAGGCATGCCAACTTGGCAAACATCACAGGTCATCATTTCCGAGTCGTATAGGTCCAAGTCGTCATGGTCTGTTTGAGCTGCTACATTTTGATATTTGGGGTCCCAGTCGTGTCCCTGATCTTCAAGGACACAGGTTTTATCTTGTTGTTGTTGATGAATTTTCTAGGGTATGTTGGGTTTTTCTACTTAAAAATAAGTCTGATGCTGCGTCTGTTATCCAGTCTTTCATTATTGAAATAAAAAATATTTATTCTGCTAAAGTGAAGTTCATACGGTCTGATAATGCTCTTGAATTATGTAGCTCTCATATCTCAAAATTTCTCATGTCTCATGGAATTGTGCATCAGAAGTCATGTGCTTACACCTCCCAACAAAATGGGGTAGCTGAGAGGAAACATCGTCATTTGTTGGACATTACCAGGACCCTATTGATTCAGAGCCGTGCTCCTCACTCCTATTGGGGGGATGCGGTTCTAACTGCTTGTTATCTTGTCAACCGTATGCCTTCGTCAGTTTTGGGAGAGAAGATCTCGTTCTTGACTGCGTTTCCCGAGAAGGATCTTTTCTCCCTAACACCTCGCGTCTTTGGCTCCGTTGCATTTGTTCATTACTTCTCTCCTGGTCTGGACAAGCTCTCTCCCAGAGCTGTCAAATGCGTTTTTGTGGGTTATTCCAAAATCCAAAAAGGGTATCGGTGTTTTGATCCAGTTAGACGACGGTACCATGTTAGTGCTGATGTCACCTTCTTTGAATCCATTATGTATTTCTCTCCTACAGGTGACAGCCTCACTCACTCAGACGAAGGAGATGATATCTACGTGCCTCCTCCACCATCTATTCCATGCTCTACTCTGTCGCCGCCACCACCGCAGCCTATACCACCACCACATCCTATACCACCACCACCTCCACCACCACCTTCTACTTTTTATCCTCAGGTCTATCAGCGTCGACCCTCTGCTCATGTGCCTCCTCCATCATCCAGCACGTCCGAGGTATGTAATGAACATTTGAGTACTACTAATGGCACGGGTGATTTGCATGCACAGACAGATGTACATGGCACAGATGATACTACCAGTACTCCAGTTGATGATCTCGATCTTCCTATTGCCCATAGAAGGCAAAAGCGTGCGCGGACAATGAATCCCAAATATGGGATGGACTTTGCATCACAGGCCTGTTTGGAGCGGTTGTCCCCGGAGTTTCGCAAGTTCGTCCTTGGGTTATCAGCAGTGGAAATCCCAAGGTCATATCAGGAGGCACTACAGAGCAGTCCATGGCGTTTGGCTATGGAGGAGGAGATGGCGGCTTTGCAGTCACGTGGTACGTGGAGTGTTGTGCATCCTCCACCAGGTGCGTCAATAGTCGGAAGCAAATGGGTTTTTAATGTTAAGCATCGGGCTGATGGTACAGTCGATAGATACAAAGCCAGGTTGGTTGCTCGTGGGTTCACCCAAACATATGGGGTGGACTATCAGGAGATGTTTTCTCCAGTAGCCTGTCATTCTACCTTACGGATTCTCATTGCAGTTGCTATTGTCTGTGACTGGCCCTTGTTTCAGTTAGATGTCAAGAACGCTTTCTTGTATGGTGACTTGCAGGAAGAGGTCTATATGCAGCAGCCACCAGGGTTTGCTGCTGAGGGGAGTCCAGTATGGTGTGCCGTCTTCATAAGGCCATATATGGCCTGAAGCAGAGTCCACGGGCTTGGTTTCAGAAGCTCTCGGAGTTGATTGAACAGAAGGGCTTCGTCAGATCTACAACAGATCATACTCTCTTTGTAAAGAGAGACCAGCAAGGTATTGTGGTCATCTTAGTGTATGTTGATGATATTGTTATCACTGGTAGTAATAAGCAGGGCATTCAAGCAGCCAAGGATTTTCTTAGTGAGCAGTTTGTTACGAAGGACCTGGGTACACTTCGTTACTTTTTGGGATTGGAATTTGCAAGAAATGAGCAAGGCATGGTAATGACACAAAGGAAGTATGTTACTGATCTGTTATCTGAGACAGGAATGGCAGGATGTAGACCAGCTACTACTCCTGTGGATCCTAATGTTAAACTCTATGATGATTGTAGAGACTTATATATGTTACGTTTTATTGTTCCGTAATTTCTATTTATATTTTGTAAGACTCTGTAATTTACCCAAGGGTTTTCTCCCTATATAAGAGACCCGAGGGCTCTATGGAATAACACATCAGAGTATTGTTTACTCTAACATGGTATCAGAGCCAAAACCCTAACCCTAGGGTTTTTGTCTCTCCACCCGCCCCCCCCCCCTTCTCTCCAGTCGCCGCCGCCGCCAGCTAGGGCTCCCAGCCCTCCGCCAGCCCTCCGCCAGGGCTCCCAGCCCTCCGCCTGCCCTCCGCCAGCCCTCCCTGCCTGCCCACGGTGCTGCCAGCCCTCTGCCGGGCAGCCCCCAGCCATTCTCCGCGGCGCCAGCCCTCCGCTGGATCTCTCTCGGCCGCCTCAGGTGCCGCCAACCAACCGCCAGGCATCTCCTAGCCGCTAGCGGTGCCCAGCCTCGCCGTCGGGTACCTCTAGTTGCCGCCTCTCCCTTCCGCCAAGGCGTCCACAGTTTCTCTTCGTCCCCGGGGAGGCTCAACTTCGGTCGGTTCCGGAGATATGATGGATTCAAGTGCATAACGTCTACATGTGCACTTGAATCCTCACATGTCAAGGTAGACACCAGTTTCTTGGTCTATTATTCCTAGTTGTTCTTCTCCGGCAGTATGTCAGATCAAAAGGTCGATATGCCCGCCATCGGTGCCTTCAAAGGTTCAGCACCTATCGTCAAAATGGACGGGACGAATTACGAACTGTGGGCTATGCAGTTCCTCAGTCTCATGAAGTCGTGTGGTAAGAAGCATATTCTTACCGAAGATGAACCGCCGGAGAAGACAGGAATATGTCTCATGGGAGGCCGATGACGCGTACGCAAAAGTCTAGTTGTCAGGTACGCTCACAACGGAGATAGCAAATGATGTCCTTCATGAACCCATCGCCAAGGCGATGTGGGATATTTTGGCCACAACGTACTCTCAGGTACGCAACGAGACGAAGATGCTACAGTTGCAGCATGATATCTTTACCACGAAGCAAAATGGGAGGCCTCTTCATTCCCTGTACACGTCTCTTCGTGGAATGTTCGAGAAGCTCTATAGCACCATTCCGCTCACAGCCACGCCGGAACAGCAGAAGACGTTCCGCAACGCCACTATGGTTGGCGTATTACTTGCTGCCCTTGACCCTGAATACGAGGCAGCACGCTCTCAGATCCTTGCAGATGCCACCATCCCACCGATGGAAGAAGTATACAGGAGGCTCAGTCGTGTACCTGTTCCATCGAATACAGCGACTGCACCTCCCTCGGCAATGGCAGTTTCCAGGGGACGAGGTGGTTCGTCCTCATTTCGTGGCAGAGGAAGTGGTGGGCGTGGCCGCGGAGGTCGCATACGCTCTACGTGCTCATTCTGTCGTCGTACTGGTCATTCGGAGGATACATGCTATTCCAAGCATGGCTTCCCTCCTTCTGCACGTGTCGCTGATCATATTCAGGGTCCACCGGCATCTACTCCAGATCACAGGTTCGAGGAGCTTGTGGCACGGCTTCATGATATCATGCCACAGTCATCATCAGAGGGTGCTGAAGCTTCTGACGTTGCGGCCTCGGCGTCAGCTAGTACATCTGCTTCAGCCAGTACCTCAGGTAGTCCTTCAGTCTCATTTCATAATCAGGATCTCACATGATGGATTGTCGATTCTGGAGCTACCCATCATCTCTGCCGTGAGAAAGATATTCTACAGTCCTACAGAGCTGTTCAGCCTGGTCGCTCTGTACTCATTGCTGATGGCACTCATTCCCCTATCATCGGTCAGGGGGGGACGGTTTTACTACCCTTTATGCACTTACAGAATGTTCTACATGCACCAGAATTCTCTATGAACCTCTTATCCATTAGTCAGATTACACGTGATTTGCACTGTCGTGCCATTTTTGACCCATCATCTGTTATTTTTCAGGATATACTAACGGGCAGGGTGATTGGTTGTGGCTCTGAGCACAATGGCCTCTATCGTCTCGTCCGAAACTCTTACGCCGGCGTCTCACTGCATTCCCAGGGCTCCGTATCTCCGTATACCTTGCATCTTCGGTTTGGTCACCTGCCGCTACAGAAAATGCGTCACCTCCTGCCTCAGATATCTCCGAGTTCGTCTTTTCGTTGTGAAGCATGTCAGTTAGGGAAGCACCATCGGTCTAGCTTCCCCAGTCGTCAGAGTCGGAGCAGTCGCTCCCCATTTGAGTTATTTCACATATATATTTGGGGTCCAAGTCGTGTCCCAGATCATCAGGGGCACAGGTTCTATTTAGTTGTGGTTGATGATTTTTCTAGAGTGTCCTGGACTTTCCTTCTTAAAAATAAATCCGAAGCAGGAAGTGTTATTCAAAATCTCATCAATGAAGTTCAAAATGTTTTTTCATCTACTGTTAAGTATGTGCGTACTGACAATGCATTGGAGTTCTGCACTCGTTCACTTGCTCGCTTCCTTTCTTCTAAAGGCATTATCCACCAAACCACATGTGCTTACACATCTCAACAAAATGGCGTTGCAGAACGGAAGCATCGACATTTCCTTGATATTGCTCGCAGATTACTTATTCAGAGTTGTGCTCCATTATCCTTTTGGGGGGATGCTATACTTACAGCATGCTATCTTGTCAACCGCATGCCTACGACTGTTCTTGGGGAAAAGTCTCCAATCTCTGTTCTTTTTCCCGACAAAGATTTGTTTACACTTACACCTCGGGTCTTTGGTACTGTTGCGTTTGTCCACCGCTTATCTCCAGGGCTTGATAAACTATCTCCTAGGGCTATCAAGTGTATTTTCGTGGGCTACTCCAGGACACAGAAAGGATACCGTTGCTACGACCTTGTTCATGACAAGTACTATGTGAGTGCAGATGTTACATTTTTCGAACCTTTCATGTACTTCTCCCCTGCCGGTGACAGATTGGTCTCCTCCACATCCACAGATTCCAATGTCTACGTGCCTCTACCTCCAAGCCTGGGTCAATCCTCTACTCCACCACCACCACCACCACCACCACCCCCGCCACCACCTCCAGTTGTACCTTTTACTAAGTTCTATACAAGGCGGCCAGGCCCTGCTCAAGCTACATGTCAACCATCCAACACGCCTCAGGTATGTTCTGATGTTAACACTAATGATGGGTTAGACAATGCACCTGTGCAGGAGTCTTTACTACAGGAGGAGGATCAACCGCTCAACACTGTGATGGATGATTTGGATCGGCCTATTGCTCACAGGAAGCAGCGAAGACAGTGTGCTTCATATCCTCTTGCCTCTCAAGTCTCATTTCATCGTCTCAATGGGGATTTCCAGAAGTTTGCAGTTGTTGTCTCGTCAGTTGAGATTCCACGGACATATCAGGATGCCATGAAGATTGATTGCTGGCGTCTAGCCATGGAAGAGGAGATGCGTGCCTTGCAATCTAGAGGGACTTGGTCTCTTGTCCCCATTCCTCCAGGTGCCTCCGTGGTGAGTTGCAAGTGGGTGTTTACGGTGAAATATCATGCAGATGGACGTCTCGACAGATACAAGGCCAGACTTGTAGCACGGGGATTTACCCAGACGTATGGGGTAGATTATTTGGATACTTTTTCACCAGTGGCGAGACACTCCACTCTTCGCATCCTCCTATCTGTTGCTGTGGTACGTAACTGGACCATTTTCCAGCTTGATGTCAAGAATGCTTTCTTGTATGGTGACCTACAGGAGGAAGTCTACATGCAGCAGCCACCAGGGTTTGCTGTTGAGGGGGAGACTCAGATGGTGTGCAGACTTCATAAGGCTATCTATGGCCTCAAACAGAGTCCCCGAGCATGGTTCCAGAAGCTTTCCCAGCTAATTGAACGACAGGGGTTCAGGAGATCAAATGCGGACCATTCACTGTTCGTCCAGAAGACCCCTAGAGGTACAGTTGTTGTTATGATATATGTTGATGACATCTTGGTTACAGGAGATGATGCTTAGGGGATTGAGATAATCAAGTCCTTGTTGGGAAGCCAGTTCATTACGAAGGATCTATACACGATACGATATTTTCTGGGGATAGAGTTTGCAAGAAATGCACAAGGAATGGTGATGACTCAAAGAAAATATGTCACAGACTTGCTAGTTGAAACAGGAATGACTGGATGCAGACCTTCAAGTACACCTATGGACCCAAGCATGAAGCTGTACGACGATGATACCGAGGAGGTGGACAAAAGAAGGTACAGAGAGATGGTGGGTAAGCTCGTATACATTACTATAACTCGACCGGATATTGCCTTTGCAGTAAACCGGGTGAGTCAATTTATGGAGCAGCCGAGGCAAGTTCATATGGATGCCTTGTATATGATATTGAGATATCTGAAGTCTTCTCCAGGCACAGGGTTGCTATTCAAGAAAGATACAGATCTGTCTATTTCAGCTTGTGCAGATGCAGATTATGCTGGATGTCCAAGGGATCGTAAATCTACTTCTGGATTTGCTATCTTCATAGGAAGCTCTTTAGTCTCTTGGAAAAGCAAGAAACAGACTGTTGTGGCGAGATCCAGTGCTGAATCCGAATACAGAGCCATGGCACAAGCAAGCACAGAAATGATGTGGGTTAAAGCAGTCTTAGAAGATTTGAATGTAGATGTCTCCTTGCCTATGAATCTTCAATGTGACAATCAGGCAGCATTGTTTATTGCCAACAATCCAGCTTTTCATGAGAGAACAAAGCACATCGAGGTGGATTGTCATTATACTAGGGACATGATTCAGAAGGGCTCCATTTCCACTTCTCATGTCAGTTCAGAGGACCAGACTGCTGACATATTCACCAAGCCATTGCTCAGAGGACCTTTCCAGAGATGTTCTTCCAAGTTGAGCATGATAGATATCTATGCTCCATCTTGAGGGGGAGTGTAGAGACTTATATATGTTACGTTTTATTGTTCCGTAATTTCTATTTATATTTTGTAAGACTCTGTAATTTACCCAAGGGTTTTCTCCCTATATAAGAGATCCGAGGGCTCTATGGAATAACACATCAGAGTATTGTTTACTCTAACAATGATGATTCTGAGGAGGTGGACAAGAGACAGTATAGAGAGCTCGTGGGGAAGTTGTTATATGTCACTATTACCCGACCAGATATATCCTTTGTTGTTAGTAGGGTAAGTCAATTTATGGAGCAACCCAGACAGGCTCACATGAATGTTGTTTTTATGATCTTGAGATATCTGAAGTCGTCTCCAGGTGTTGGTCTTCTGTTTAGGAAAGATACCTCTATATTTGTCACAGGTTGTGCTGATGCAGACTATGCTGGGTGCCCTAATGATAGAAAGTCTACTTCAGGCTTTATTGTATTTGTTGGCAGCTCACCAGTAGCGTGGAAGAGTAAGAAACAAACTGTTGTGGCTCGATCCAGTGCAGAGTCAGAATATAGGGCAATGGCCCAAGGTAGTGCTGAGATGATGTGGGTTAAATCGGTTTTGACTGATTTAACTATTGAAGTACCTCTTCCTATGCATCTTAAATGTGATAATCAGGCAGCCTTGTTCATAGCCAATAATCCAGCCTTCCATGAAAGGACAAAGCACATTGAAGTGGATTGTCATTATACAAGGGACTTAATTCAAAAGGGGCTTATTTCAACTTCTTATGTATCATCAGGAGAGCAGATTGCAGACATGTTCACCAAAGCTCTTGCTAGAGGTCCTTTTCATCTATGTTGTTCCAAGCTGAGCATGTTAGATATATATGCTCCAGCTTGAGGGGGAGTGTTAGAGTAATTATGTTATTTGTTCTTTTTATTGTCCTTTTCTGTAATTTACCCATAGAGCTTTTCTCCTATATAAGAGACCTCTAGGGTTAGATGAAAGTTAATCTTGCTAATTCCCTTTCAACACTTTAAACCCAATGTTACTGGAATTATCTATGTTTCATGGTGTGGGCCCATTACCAATGGTCCCGCATGACATGTTATGAGAACCATTGAATCATACGACAGTGGGTCCCTTCTCCCATTGTGCTATGTCGCTATGAACCATGTTTCAGCATGATGTTTTTGGTAAATTGTGTTATTGGTAATTAAATGATTGTTCCTCAATGTCCATGCCATATATGTTTCTTTTTCATAGAATGTAATTCGATTACCTCTAAAGCTTATCAGTTGGGGTTTTGTAAAAAGATTTTATCAGAAGATATTATTATATAGAGCAACTTTTCTCCAAATAGCAGATGACATAGGTACTGCTTTCCACTCCTTGTTCATAATTACCTCTATGATTGCACGGTTTACACCTAACTTGTGAGTCTTTGGTAGCAAACCAAACATACACTTGTTTTTCGATGAAAGGCATGAAAAGATTTCGTTGTTGCGGTCAAAGAAATTTTGTTTTATAGCAACCCTCATTGCTGTCATGTTAATATCATATTCTGCGTATATATAAAGCTATATTATTTGATATAATTCTACTATGAGAAAATATCTTTTGTACGATCCATTTCTAATTTTACCGTTGAATAGGAGCTAGTTTACATCTCCTGATCATTTCGGAGGACATCATGGTGGCGAAAGTTCACCTTGTACCAAATGATTATCCTGCAATCATATTTGGAGATACGAGTGATGGCACATGAGATTTGAGCTTCAATATAGGTGAAATGGCACAGATACTGCTGAGTACAACTAGATATATATGGTTAATGGTGGAGTTTTTTTTTTTGTTGAGGTGGCAGCACAATTTGTTGTCGCTATGCAAGCCTTGCCTTTGATGTTGGGAGCAGCATTTGCTGGTATGATGTTTTTGTTGTATATGTGCAGTACAGGGGGATGTAATATTCATTTGTAATGGCATTGAGGTGTATCTGAACATTGCATCCTAAATTATCCGCATACTGCTAATTTTGTTGTAGCAGTTCCAGACCAATGTTGTTGAAGCCTCTTGTATGTGGTTATACTTTACAACAGGGAGAACATTCAGCTATGCTCTAGCTTCCATGAAAGCATGATTAGTACCTTGAACTAAAGTTTTATATCGGGCTCCCTTTGGTACGGTAAATAGCAATTTCGAGCATCAGAGTATCTATGTGACCAGGGGCGGAGGGAGAGGGGGGCGGGTAGGGGCCATGGCCCCCCCTCCCAAATTGGTAAATTATTAAGTGCCCATGTTATTTTCCATTTCTAACAACAATTCTCCTATTTTCTGAAATTTCTATGAAGGACAACAATTCTTTTATCCCATTTTTTTAAATTTTCATGAAGTACCGTCACCATTCATTTCCTCATTTTTCAAATTTCTGTAAAAACTAAACATTTCTATTAAAGATGTAAAGAAACAGATAAGGATATAGGTGTTACTAACTTACTATATCGTTGTTTATTTTTATACGAATATAGATGTGAATATGTATATGAAAACTATATAACTACATTCTTAAAAGATTGATACATATATTAAATGGATATTTATTGTGCGTGAATAATGTTAGAAATACTGTACATATTAGCTTAAATATACACGTATTGGATAGATGCACATCATTTGAATGCATTAAATTTGATTATATCATAGTAATTATACCAAATATGTGAAAGAATGTATACTTCCCCCGCCCCATTTTTCCTTTTTTTGAAAAACGCTTCCATGGATTTTCATTGCTACATCCCTATATTATGTCATTCAAGTTTTGCGTGAAATAGAAACTCCTACGGCTCTGTCAAGATGGGGTCGATTTCAACAATTTCGCGACCGTTAAAAAGCGTTTGTCTAGATGGAGGCTGTAAGAGTCTCTGTTTCACACGAAACTTGGATGACATAATATAGAGATATAGTGATGAATTTCCACGGATTCATTTTTCAGAAAAATAAAATAATAGGAAAAGAGGGGCGGGAGAGTCAAGTTAGCTCCCTCAAGGATGCATCCCCATTTTTCTCATATACATATAATATTTGTATTTTTTTCATAATAATATCTTTTTTAATGATTGTGTTTCTAACTGCACTTTTCCATCTCTCCATAGTCGGCATACATGTATACAATATCTATCATTTTTTGTTATATTTTCAACTAACTTTTCAATCATATAATTGGCCTCTTAACGTGCATTATGATTCGGACACAAATCAGATAATTTCATTTATGATTTGAACATGAATCGTATGCATATATTTTGGCCCCACCTATAAAAATTTTCTGGCTCCGCCCCTGTATGTGACTGCCATAATCATTCTTTTGCAGGACTTAGAGAGCCCGTGCGATGGAGATCGGTATTTGCAGGGGAGATCAGGTGTTTCTGTAGCTGTCCAATGTCAATTTCCATCACCTTAATCTGCTCCACACTTCAGTGATGCATTGCAAATTACAATTTTATCATTTTTTGGAAATTTTATCCCTACTTTAAACTTCTAACAAGATAAAGTCATATCATGTGCAGGTTAAGACCCCATACTCATGTAAGCAATAAGGCAGACCATTTATAGTAATGATGTACTCATTTAAGAGGTAACGGATACAAGATTAGAAGGAACTAGAGTGACAGTATGCTGGACTGATTTTCATGAACAACTCAACACCCACATAGGAGTAAAGTTAGGAACCTATTTACAATATGTAAAGCTGGTAGCGACGCTGAGCACACAGTTTGAACTTCCTTACCATTTCAGTTCTCATCCTGGTATAGTTTTGATTATTGTACGCATCTCTTCTTGAGTAATTAGTTGGAAAATGGTCTCACAATCATAATAGTATCCAAAATCTTACCCAAGTTGATATGGATAGCCCCATTAGCTGCCATCGGCATTCCCCCATCAACTTAGATTTTTAGGGAAGACGTTTTCTGAAATAGTCTTGTTGGAGTATATTGTGTTATGCATCACTCATGGTTAGATAGGTAAATGAATACTTCCAGGATTCATTTATCACATATAGTTGTTTAGTCTCACATTGATCGTTTATGGGATGTGGAGACTCGGTGAGGGCTATATAAGAAGCCCCTCACCCTCTTGTATCAGTTGAGAAAGTGTAATGCAACATATGACCCTTTGAGGCCTTCTCCTTGATTTCATCTCGTTCCTTAGGGAGTAGGGTTATACATAAAAAATCTCAGTGTTCCATGATGCTTATTTTCTTTATCATTGATATTAGCTTTCGCATTCTTTAATTTTTTTTACATGGTATGAGAGCGGGTTCGATTCTCGAGGGGTTATTTTTCCATCATTTGTTCGAGATTCGATTTATGAAATTTGTTCTTGAAGATTTAGTTGAAGATTATTATTTTGTATTCATGTTCGGGATCAAGTTGAAGATTCATTCGATTTTAGGGTTTTTCGGTTGAAAGCCTAATACTTGTGGCACTAAGGTCACCCTCCTGTCAGCGGTGGAGCCCCATCATACATCCACTGCAAGCTCAAGGTTGCGGCAGCACAAGCAACAAGCAAGGCATCCTGCATATGTTCTTCATCTTGATTCTTCATGATCGATTTTACATCTCCATGGAAAGCAGATCCGCAAATCTGTGCAAGTCAAAGCAGGGCATCCTTGTTGAGAACCCTTGGCGACATCCCCTCGACCAAGGGCATTGCATCTCCATTTGCTTCGGGATCATACCATGCGCGTCTCCAGGTTGTCCTCCTCTCTAGGGAGGCACCGCCCTATTCCAGAAGCGATGGCGATGTCATTGCTCCCTCCAGGTAGTGCAGATCCTACGGAGCTCCTTCTCCGACCTTGTGTCATCTTGCTCCAAGCGTCGATAACAGCACCATCTCCTCCAAAGTCTAGGCAACAGTGTACCCCCATGCATGCCGTCATCTTTGAACGAGAAATAGGTCCAGGCGCCAACCCTGTCCATCAACAACTGCTCTCATATTGAGACCTCCAAGCGGAGATGCTCCATCAGGCCTAGGAGGCGTGAGACCTCCAGGCGGCAACTCCTTTGGGTGGTGAAGCCCTGCCGGCGACGGTGTTGAAGGGAAGGGTTCCCAAGTAGGAACTCTAAATAAAGCCCAAGTGGGCTACTGAGTTTATTTAAAAAATTGAGAGATGCTATTATTATGGGCTTGACGAGTCGTGAAAGCCCTAGGTTAATTATCGTGAATTATCGTGTGTTTAATTACGAATGTGTTGTTTCGTTGTAGGCAGGCAATCCGAATCGATCAAGAAATAACCACAATAAATTTTAGTCAATTTTGATCATTGTGGTTTTATGTTTATTTTACTTGAGCAAGTCCCAAGGTCGAGCTCAAGGAGGCAAAGGAACAACCTAGAATTTTGTCTATCAAAGTTCACACGGTTTTCGACGTGGTCTTTTTTGTAATTTTTATTGCAATTTGGGATGCAAAATGCAAATTTAACTAATTTTAGGTATTAAATTATAAAGATCAATCATACAATGTCCAAAAAATGTGAAACTTGGTCGAGATGACAATTATGATGAAATGAATGTACTGTAATTTTTTGGAATTTTTGGATGCAAAATAAATATTTTATGAATTTTTGAATGCAAACAAAGTGAACTTCAATAATTAATTATATTAAATATTAAACTTAATTATTTTTAGTGGATAAAATTATCCAAGATCTATCACTAAGTAATCGATCTCGGAAAAATCCTAATCCTCAAAAATACAAATTTTAATACATATTAAAATAAAGATTGAAATATGCAAAATAATTTTTACAATGCAAACCATATATGCAAATGCAATTCTTTTTTATTACGATGTTGCAAGTGATTAATTCTACAACCCCTCAATTTTTGGCTATTTTCAGAGCTATGGTTAATTAGTTATGAATTTTCAAGCACAGAATGGGTAAAATATGCAATTTTCCACAAAATAATTAATTATTAATTAACCATAAATCACAAAAATGTTAGACATATATCATAATGTAGAGAATTAATTGATGAACATCATGTTATTTTTATAAAGATGAAATGATGTGAAAAAGCAGTTCAAAATGGAGGGGGATACAGGGGTAACAATGTAATATTACAATAATTAAAAGTAAAACAAGATGCGAAGAGGACTATATTGTAATTACCGAAAATTATGGGGTATCTGCTGCAAAATTACCAAAGGGTCACGAGATAATCCGGGTGCTTTCTCTGCAATTTACCCAACGATCACGTGCGTAGCACTTGACCCTGGGGGAGGGCTGATGTTCCCCCAGCCCGCGTGCCTCGCACGTGCGTAGGGGTCTCGGGCCTCACGCCCGGTGGCGAGGCGGTCGTGGCTCTTCTGCGGCGGTGAAGGGAAGCTTGCAAGGTCTTCATGGCGGTAGGCTGGAGGATTGGCGGAGCTCGAGGGGAAGCACGGACGGAGGTTGATGAAGCATCGTCAGTGCTTGAATCTGGCGGTGGGGTTCCGGCTGAGGAAGGCGTTTGGTGGTCCAAGGAGTTGAAGGTGGTCGATGACGAAGAAGCTTCTGGCGGGCGAAACTGAGATGTTGGAAGCGTTAACTGAGGCTCCGGCCAAAGATGAGGAGCTTTCCTGGAGCAGTGTGTGAACTCCTGGTGGCTGAGGTCAATGAAGGTGATGTCGTTGACGTTCGAGATGGATGCTGTCGAATAGCGGGCAGTGGAGTCAAAGATGAAGGTGCGGGCTCCCGTTGGTGATTGATGTCGAAGGGGGGATATCCGTGGATGGAGTTGATGCCTCCGGCAGGAGGCTAAGTTGAAGATGGGTAATGAAGGAGCGGAGAGGCGTAGATGGTGGCGATGATCGGAGAGACAGTGAGGAAGATGAGAGGGGCGAAGTGATGTTGAAAGGGTACCTAGAGGTACGAGGCTCGACGGTGCAACGACTGGAGTGGAGCAACTGCCCGAAGAACGAGCTGCAGCGACGAGGCCAACTAGCCTCGGATCTCGCCGCTGGAGGAAGTGTACGTCGGGCTGTCACCACCGAAGGGCTTTCTCCTGCTGCTGGTGATCGACGGATGATTTGAACACGTGGGGTGGCGCTAGGCTTTATAGGGATTGAGGCCTGCCGGAGATCTAAGTAGGTCGTCGGGGATCTGAGGTGATTTGATGAGGTGGTTGTGCGCGAGATTTGCGGAGGAGACGAGATCGGGGCGGCGGTGAATTAAGAAAGGGGGAAACGATTGGAGATGGCGGCGAGGAGGAGATCAGTGGCGCGAGATTCGGGACAAAGATCGTTGCGAGGCACGGTGGAGAGGGATTCGCGGGCGTCATCGCCTGATCGAGAGGGGGAAGATGATATACACGTCCGATCGGCCGAGATCGGACGGTCCAGATCGTGACACGTGGCGCCTCTTTTTATTTTTGTATTTTTTTATTTTTTCAAATTTTTTTTATAAAATGAATTTTAAAAACCTCAAAAATGAATGACACGTGGCGGCTCCAGGAGCTGCCACGTGTCAGGCCCACAAAAATTGAAAAATAAATACCATAATAAATACGTAAAAAATAGTAAATGACTCAGATCGAAAAAGTTTCTTCACGAAAATTGCTTGTCTCGATGAGATCTATAACTTTCATGGGACCAAAACCAAAATCAATCATTTGCACAAAGTGATATTTTGGGGTATCCCATGTACATAGAATACCTTGATTTTTGGATTTTATAATTTTTTTATCATTTTTAAATCAGATAGAAATCCGAAAAAAATATGATAAAATCAAAGATAAATATTTACACATTAATCTAATTTTTTGGATTTTTATTAATTAAGAAAAAGAATAAATAAAATAAAAGATGAAAAAGACAATTTTTGTACAGACAATTAGTGAAGACTCGGATTTAGTCAGTTTCTTTGATTTCAAGCTCAGTTTGGATATGGATTTTTATGCATTTTAATAAAACTTTCATCAAAGAAGACAAATGAAAAAGAAATAAAATAAAATGGATCAATTATGTACATAAAATAATAGGTCAAAACCGCTAAAATACAAAATGTATAAAAGAGGCCCAAAACACAACTTTGACATATGAGCTCCGATTCACTTGAACTTGGTCTTGTTTTGAAGGTAATTGAATGTAAATTAGTTCAAAAGTGAGTAGCATCAAAACGGACACTGGATGGGGAAGATATGAAGTTTTTAGTCCGAAAATCCTGAAACTAGGGTTTGGGTTTTTGGTCCACTTATTTAGGTTAGTGATTTTTTTGTATTTTTTTATTTATTCTTGTTAGTGATATGTACACGTTGGAGGTGGTCTCGGGTCAGGAATTAGCATGAATTAGTTAAAAATCAGGGAATTTAGGCTATTTTACATGTTATTTTGGCTGGAATTTTTGGCTTTTTATTTTGTGCAAAAATAAGTGATAAAATGCAATTCTTATCAAAACATGCATGAAGGCTAATTATGCAGAATAAATGAAGAAATGGCAATGATTTTTAGGGATTTGAGCTTAATTAATGATTTTTAGAGTGATAAATCTGAGATCCATCGGGGCTCAAATGGGCCACTGCTGCTATGTATTTAAAAAAGGAAGGGTGAAAATAGAAAAAGGAGGAGAAAGAGCCCAACAGTGGGTTGGTCCATATTCCAAGGCCCAAGTGGGCCAAGTTTCCTTGTTCAAGAAAAAAGGTGCGCAGAAAAGAAAAGTCGTACGCTAAAAATTGCAAAAAAGCCAAAAAAAAATGTGTCAATGGCTTATTTGAAGAAAAAGGACAGGTATATAAAAAATTTGGATTAGCCAAAAAAATATCTTGAAAAAAAATGAAATGAAAGGCTTATTTGAAAAAAAATGTGAAGGCTATTAAAAAATGAATGAAATAACCGAAGAAAAAATGAATTAAAAAAATTTGAGAAGAAAAGTCGAGAAATTGTGATGGCTTATGTGATGTTTTTCCTCCATTCTCTTGTCTTCTCCCAACTTTGTCAATGCCATTATTTTCCGACAAAATGGGAGAAAAGGGGAGTATTATGTAGAATCATAGATTTGTTCCAGCTTC
Source organism: Ottelia alismoides (assembly GCA_037367405.1). Lineage (NCBI taxonomy): Eukaryota > Viridiplantae > Streptophyta > Magnoliopsida > Alismatales > Hydrocharitaceae > Ottelia > Ottelia alismoides. The sequence goes on along the minus strand of JAZKJV010009654.1, from coordinate 5,354 downwards.
AGATGTCATATTCCAGACCAGCCAGATGTTCAGACTCTACAATTCAGTTTCAGACTCTATGGATTAGTTCAGAATCCAAGTTCGAGGCACTCCATAGTTGAGTGACCCACTTTCTTTGAGATCGCTAGAGAAAGACTCCTTTTCAGATGCACATGTGTGCGATCTTTTTTATGTGGTCTCCATCTTTTATTTTGGTCAAAGTTGTCATGTGTTCCATAGGGACTCCAGAGTAGAGATCACATTCCCTATGCCATGTGGACTAGGATTTTTCATGTGGTTTCATAGGGACTCCATAGTAGAGATCTCATTCTCTAAACAAGTATGGGAGAGACCCAGTTCTCCGACAAGGAGACTTTTTTAGGCTCCATTCTCCAACGATCGTGGACTCCGACGAGAAAGTCTCCAGGGCTTTTTAAGTTCGACTCTTTCAGAGATGGAGCAGTTGTCCACGTGATGTGGTAGGCCAGAGTTCTCCATGCGGAGACTCATTTTCAGTTGCAGTAACTCTAACAGGCACAGTACAAAGCACAATGCTCTCCGACAAGGAGATTCGGTTTCTTTGTCCAAGCTGAACATTGCATGCTCCAGCATGAGGGGGAGTGTTGGAGTATATTGTGTTATGTGTCACTCATGGTTAGATGGGTAAATGGATACCACAAGGATCCATTTACCACATCTAGTTGTTTAGTCTCATATCGGTCGTCTGTGGGATGTGGAGACTCAGTGAAGGCTATATAAGAAGCCCCTCACTCTCTTGTATCAGTTGAGAAAGTGCAATGCAACATATGACCTTTTGAGGCATTCTCCCGTAGTTTCATCCCACTTCTTAGGGAGTAGGGTTCTATGTAAAAAATCTCGTTTTCCATGATGTTTATTTTCTTTATCTCTGATATAAGCTTCCGCATTCTTTATTTTCTAACAAATTTGATAAGATCTTTTTCTCCACCCTTAAACACCACTTGCCATGAGTTTAGTCGAACCCACTACAAGTCTTTGAACCAACCTGATGTTAGTTAATTAGGAACGTGCCACGAGTTTAAGTCATACTTTGACAGGTAGAAGTCAGCATTCTGTTGTGCCCAAACTCAAGCATGATTTGTAGTGGGTCATGTTTGGGCTATAAATTTTGCCCACTAAATACATCGGGATTAGGGATAAAATGGTCGATATAAATGCAAATGTAGGTATAATCATATCCTTATCCATTTTAAAATACAAATAGGAATGCGGATACAAATATGACGGATATGAAACACGTGTTACCATGTCCTTAAAAATGAATACGAATGTAAAACGAATATGAATCGGATATGAATAATAACAGAAATATTTTGGTAGATTAACAAAAATATACATGTTTAGGATGGTTTACACATAAAATAGATATATCAGACATTATTATCATAAAAATTATATCAACAATGGTGAATGCGATCATAAAATATTGTTACATACAGTTATAAATAAATATATTACTATACTTATGTACGAGAACAGATATACGAATATGAATGTGAATATTAGCAAATGTCAAATTGATATCCATATATGCATCCATTTTAAAACAAATACGAATACGAATGTCAAAATATATAACATGAATACGATAGCGAATCGAATAAGAATATATTCATATTCGTTTTCATCCCTGATCGGGATGGGCTTGGGCCAACTTCACCTTCAACCCATAAGCACGTTGGCTCGACCCAAATAAGGTTCCAATATGTAAATGCAAAACAACTCATAAACATATATACTTATGTTTCAATCCCATATGCCCCAACCAATCTTTATTATACATAAACATGTAATGTTAACTTTCTTCTCTCACAGAATTGTGGTCGACCTCTTCTCTGCATTTTCATTGCATCATCATTTCTCTAACTGCACATTGACTAGCATTTCTTTCGGTATCCCTTATGCATGTCTAACTAAATTTGCCTTATTTTATTTGTAAGTAGTAAGTTTTGAATCCTTAATTTCTATACACATGTCCTCAAGATACCTATCCATCCTAATTGTTTAGTCACTAGTATAGATACCTTTTATTTTTTATTTGTCTTAACGATTAAGGATGATGGTGGAGTTGAATCACGGTTATTAGAGTGGAAGCTCATTGCTTCTACCACCAGATCATAAGGTGGGCTACAATCTAAAAAAAACAAATGGGCAATCTGGCCTAAAACTCTCGCTCATGTTAATTATGAGAGTTTGGTTGTGGGCCAGCTAAGAAAAAACTTTGGGTTGTGGTCGAAGACTCGACCCATTAAGTTGAATGTGACGGGCTCCCATTAAGAATATATATTATTATTATCATCGTTATCATTATCGTTATTATATTTCACTTTATTATTTAAAGGGTGGTCCATGATGTAAAAGGATGCATCCCATTGAATAGTTATCTTTAACATGGTGGTTGCTTTTATGGAGAGGTAACCATCCATGTGTATAGATACATGGCAAGGGGTACCCTCTCCCTCAACCAATTTTTGTGTGTGAGGATCCATTACTCAAGCATCTTAAGAAATGTTGAGAAGGAGAAGGAAACCACATTTGCCCCGCTTCCATTCCGATTTGATTTTTCGTCTCGTCGCAATGGCCTCCAGTTAGTACTTTAATTATTTAGTATTATAGATCTATATTTTGAATTAATATCATAGATGTATCCGTTGGTATCAGAGCTATTCTAATAAGAAGATTTTCATAATTTTCATTGGATGTAAACTTGTCCTTTCATTTGTTGTTTTGATGAATGATGTTTTGTTAAGTGACTCAAACCTTCCTTCCGAGATTACCACTAAACATCTTGTATGTATTTTTTTAATCTTTATGTACAAAAGTTATGTATATTTTTTGGGGCTTTCGGTATACGATTTTTTTTAAGTTTATAACGTATAGTGTTGTCCAATTCTATGAGCATGTTTTATATGTTACATTTTTTCTTTAATGGATTTGCTCAATCCATTTGTTTAGATTCAGTTTGAGTTATTTTATAACCATCGAGGTTTTATTAATTTTAGATGAATCTAGAATAGTTGAATTACTTTTTTAAATTTCATGTCTAAGCAAGTCCCTGCAAACTACGGTTGATTTTTTACTTTTATTGAAATCAATTGCATCCTATGGGATTTATTTCAATTGGCATGTTCAACATTTACCATTTCAACAAACATGGCTGTCATACTCTTGCCATCTTTAATTATGATACGATTTTTTTGCTTCCATTTGCTTACTATTTAATTAACTCATTTGATGTCATGGGTTGTACATCGAAATGAGAAGAGTAGCCACATCATCTAATCATTTCATATTGTACATATTATTACTTTCGACAATGAGCAATTACTGATTATTTATCTTAGAGTAGACACATCATCTAGGATAATAATGTCAATAATTGCATTAAGTGGTAGAGTTCAATGTTTGAACTACTGACATCAAATTACATTTACATGATGGAATGAGAAAATGAATTGTTCATGGGATGTTCCAAATGCCCACAAATATGTAATAACTTATGACCATTCATTACTGATTTGTCCCATTAATTCAAAAAAATCATATGTATGTTACAATACTTCAGCCACAACAAGTTTTATAGTGATAGTACATCGATTTTTTCAATATGTTAAATAAGTTAATGTTTTGACTTAAGTTATATGCTTGAGTTGTTGCTTGAAAATGGTAGTCATATTCAATGAAATTGATATTGCAGATAGTTCAGCTTTCATGTCTACACAATTTAATGTCTTGAACTATGTCTTGATTCTCAATGGGAATAATTTTTCGAATTGGAAAGAAAAGATTCTTCTTGCATTAGGATATATGGACCTTGACTATGCGCTTCATATTGAGGAACCATCGAAGCCTACAGTGGATAGTAGTCAAGGCATAAAGGATATGCATGAACAATGGGAGAAATCCAATCAATTAAGTATGATGATCGTGCAAACAAATATAGTCAAAAATATTCGGAGTTCTATTCCCGAATGTAAGATAGCAAAAGAATTTTTGGAAGTTGTTGAAAAACAATTTTAAATTTCAGAAAAGGTTATGGCTAGCATACTCCTTACCAAGTTATCTTCTATAAGGTACAATGGTACTACTGGGATAAGAGAGCATATAATGGAGATGAGCAATATTGTAACTCAACTCAAGGTACTTAAACTTGATATTTCTGAGCCATTTACTTGTCCATTTAATTCTTAATACTTTACCTTCGCAATATGGGTCATTCAAGATTTCCTACAACACACATAAAGATCAGTGGACTCTAAACGAGTTATTGGTGATGTGTGTACAAATGGAAAATAGGCTCAAGCAAGATAAGGCTGGGAGTGTCCATTTTGTCAATCGAGATAAAGGGAATAAATGAAAAAGGGAAGTAAAATATTCAGAAAAGAAGCATGATAACTTTAAGAAGGCAAAGTGCTTCTTTTGCAAGAAACCTGGGCATGCTAGGAAGGAATGTATCAAGTTCAAGAAATGGCTCATCAAGAAAGGTATACATCAATGTCATGTATGTTATGAATCTAATTTCATTGAAGTCCCTTCTAATACTTGGTAGATTGATTCTGGTACTTCAATCCATATTTCCAACTCCACATAGTTCTTTCTAAGCACAAGGATGCCACTAAAAAATGAGAAAAGCGTCTATATGGGAAATCACATGTCTTCACACGTTGAAGCGATTGGGACGCAAAGACTCATTTTGAAATTTGTCCATGTACTTGATTTGGAAAATATCTTTTATGTACCCAAGTTCTCTAGAAATTTAATCTCAATATCTAGACTTTGTAATCTTGGATACAAATTTTCATTTGAAAGTACATCCTTCCAAATGTTTAAGAATGACAGGTTGATTGACGTAAGTGGCTTAGTATATTATTTATACAAATTGCATTTAGATCCGCATTTTGAAAATAATCTCCTTGTTTGCAATGTAGTTGGTAAAAAGCTAAAATGCAATAGTGATCAGTCATCAATGCTTTGGCATAAAAGATTAGCTCACATCTCTGTTAAAAGGATCAAGAATTTAGTAAATGATAGAGTAATTGATGATCTAGATTTTATTGATTCTAGCATTTGTGTGTGATGTATTAAGGGAAAACATACCAATAAATACGCTAAAGGGTCAAGGAAAAGTACTAGTCTTTAAGAAATTATACACACTGACATATGTGATCTGTTAGGAAGCTGATGGGTTAAATATATTGTTGTTGGACATGCTTTGACTGCTTCTTTGGCTTTAGGTCCAGCAGTTGCATTACTTGGTTGCCAGCTACTTCTAATGCTTCCTATTTTACTAGTTTAACTCCAGCTATCTACAACACATGTTATAGATTTTCTCCATA